>CAEGAD010078462.1:0-65273 GCA_903067055.1 Poeciliopsis paucimaculata
CATTGTGACAAACTTCTTATCACGACAAAACGTTTATCACAAAAAAATGATAAACAATACAACAAATTCCCACACATGGTTGACGGATCAAGTTGGATAGAAAAGTCACTGCTTCAGTAGTCGCAACAAAAGCATAAAAAGCATACGTAGTACAGCCATATACTATATATGGCTGTATATAACAACCATATATAGTATGAATAATTGTTTTAAGTAGGATTTTTTTATGCTTCAGCTACAATTCTTAACATTCAAAATAGGCATTATATTCTTTTTCCATTTATGCATGGCAAATGGAAAAAGTTAAGAAAGGTCTTTTCAAACAATAAACTTAAAAAGGTCATTTGACTCAGTCTTATTGGTTAAAGGTGTCATGGCAATGGAATGACGAAGAGATGGGCCAATATCTGGTCCATCTTTAGGTCCATTCACTCAGACTTTCATTTGATCGAGTTTGAAGGTCAGCATGTTACGTGTAAGAGTACAAAAAATAAAATAAAATCTGATTCTTTCATCATGTTAACCAGTTAAAGGTTTGTCATGGTTTAAGCTTTTCAATACAATCAATTTAATATTAAAGGCTGTGAATGATGAAGGAAGAAGGTGAAAACTTTATTCTGTTCCTTTACAAGAAAACATAATTTTATCTTTAAAACATGGCAGCTAAATAGATTCCTGATCGAGGTGTATGATTATGAAGCAGAACGGTAATGAACAACGCTGTCATGGCTCAGAAGAACAATGCTAAATGTATTATGGTGAACTGAAGAAAATGTCATAAATATGTCTAAATTATCAGTCACCTCCATCTGTTTAACACTCCTCATTTTTTTTCTGCTTATAAACATTTCAAAATTTAGTCACTGCATCCAGCTGGCGCTAAACACTGTTGGATGTTGTACTATGATCCTGTGTTAGTGTGTTTGGTGGGACCTGCTGTTTGGTCCAGCTGAAGTGGGAGTCCCCTCACTCTGTGTCCTCCTCAGGTTGGGTCTGTCAGGCTGGAGGATCTCTGTAAGTCAAACATAAACACATCATTACTGCAGCAACACAAACCGCTGTCAGTCAGACTGGAGGTGAAAAAGAAAAGCAAACTTGAAATTATTTGGGGTTTGGTGGTTAAACTAATGAAAAATGGTGCAGGGAATAATGATACGTTGCTTGCTAAGTTGCAGCAAAAGGGTTGGACACCAAGAGTTAATGTTTATTATTTTCACTGATATTCCTATTATTAGATTGTGCTTTGGTTTCTTAAAGTGATTTGAAATTCACAAGGAAATCGGCTGATAAAATTTATTGGTTTTGAAGTTGACCAGCCTTCAGAGACCAACCATTCCCAATGTTTTCAAATTCACAACATACGAGTTAAAGTCTTTTTCTCAAGCTGCAAGACGTTTAGTTGCAAGTTCATAAGGTTGTTGTTGTTTGAGTTTTGTTTGCTGTAAACTTAAATTCACAGGATGTCTGGAAATGTGTTGCCAGATATATAAAGCGATTTCTCAAAAGCAAATTACAAAGACTAAGAATCGGCTGTTTTCACTACAGGTAAGGAGTTTAAAATTAAAAACAAATCTATTTAAAGAACAACTCCATCCGTTCACGCCATTTTTTTCTTTGTTGATGTGATAATCACACAATAAAACTTCCCAAATGAGGTATTGTAGCAAACTGACAATCTAAACTTAACGTTTTCTAACACTCTTAAAGCCAAAGAAAAAAGAAAAAAAAACACCTAGTAAAAGGCAGAAAAAAGGTTTTAACAACACAGGCCAAAGCTTTTCGAAAATCTGTTTTCTTCAAACTACCGTCAGTTCCAGTCTGCCAGCAGAGGACTTATTGCCTCTTTGAACGTTACTGAGGTCAGTTGTCCTCCTTGCAGCTGTAAAGGATGAGAAAGTGATCATATAGAGGCTTAGACCTCTTTAAGTTTATAAAAAAATGAAAAAATAATAAAATCCATGCAGCCGTCACATGTGGCAGGGGAAGTAAAGTTAGTGGTTTGACATGGACCATTCATCCCTGTGTGTGCCACAGAGTCTGCGCTGGGCTTGTGAGCCTGGCCATGTGCGGTCTTGGTGGTGTGAGGGAATGTGTGACTTACGGTCCCGACTGTGACCCAAAACCACAAGCCTGTATCGAGCTTTTCATTAACACTCACTTTCTCCTTTACACACAAACATCCAGCATCTTCCAGTGACACACCGGAGCAATAAGCGCCTCAAACGCTGCCCCTGTTTACACACACATACAGTACATCCTGCTATCTAAAGTAAGGCAAACAGGTAAGCTCTTATAGGCTCCTTTGCACAGACACACAGTTCTGTTTTGTGGCTATGAAAGAGCTTCTTGTGTGCAAACCCTGGGGACATGCAGAAAAATAAACAGTGGTCTTGAGGAGAAACCATTGTGTCATAGCCTGCTAACTGAGTTCATCACCCCCTCCCTCAGAACAGCGCGGCTCTAATTACTGGTAGGCTGTGTGTCTGTAGAAATGAAAGAGTTTTTATGTGTAGAAAAATCCCAACAACCAAAGTCTAAGGTAAAGAAGGCAGGTTTTGGCTTGTAAACTGTAGCCTATTTTTTATGTTAGGGTTTAAGAAAAGTAATTTTTTAATGTATTCTCCCTCAGTTTGAGAAAAAGATTCCTGTCCTGGTGAGAATGGAGAAAAAGTAGATTTCAAAATACCCACAAAAGGACAGCAAGTGCTGATGACGTCAACACAATTTATGAGTTCCTCTCAATGGATTTTCAGCGCATGGGAAAAGTTGCATTGCAAAGGGATTGGGGTGGTGAAGATCTTCCATGTTATACGTAAAGAACCATAACTATCGTAGTAAATGCCTGGTTTATATTACATCCTCCATACATAAAGCCATGGTGCAGATGAAGATCTTCCATGTTATCCGTGAAGCACTGCACTGTGCGTCTAGGTTCTCTAAAAGCATCCCAGTTTGTTAAATCAATGCTGTTATTCCCTTGTCATAGTATTGCATAGCTACCTTGTGTTTCAGAGGCATATGAAAATATGCTGCCTTGGGTAAATAATACTCCAGCATCATCTTCCTATACATTTAATGCTGTAACGTAAATAATTTGGTCACCAGAAGTAGCTGCAGCTCTGATCTGGCATATATATCACACATATCCAGCACAGTAAAAACTTTTATACAACTGCTTTTCAAGTCGTCACCCAATGATGACTCAAGCTCATACTACACTATGCAAACGCTTGGTCTGCGCTGAAGAAGATTCACTTATCGCTGGTTGTTAGATCTTTGATTATTAAAAGTTAAAGTGAAACTGTTGGCCTGACCTACTTTCTGTATAATGGGGCAAATTATTATCTGATCACTTGAGGACAGTCAAGAGTATTGATATTTAATTCCCAGATCCTATAATGTAGGGAAAAAATATTACAACCAAAAAAATGTTTTTCAAAAGCAAAGTTACCTAAGATCAACATATTTAACCTACATATGCTAATTAACATTCATAGAGAAAACACAACCACATGTCTACAAAGCTCAGTGAAATGACATGAGGTTTATTAACTAGGTAAATAATCTTTAAAGATTGACAAAACTGGATTTAGTTAAGGTTTCCTTTTGCTAAAAAAGATGTTTATTAAATCAACTACTGGCAAATTCATCACACTAAAGAATGGATCTCGATACAACACGGGGAGGAAGCTGGATGTTACTCATAGTCTGAGTATATCTGTGCTGTGCAGGGAAAAAAATTGTCTCACGGTTCTGTGGAAAAGGGAAGTCTGAAAATGTGAGAGTCCCAGTCAGAAAGGGTGCCAATATTTCCAGAGCTAAAAATCTCTCTGCTCTGGATTCTGTTTCTCACCATCCTTGAATGGTAGTTTTGTTTATGAAGGCTTCCACATGTACGCGTGCATTTGTGCGTCTCAGAGGAGCTGCCAGAAGAAAATAAGGAAAATCTTGGAACTAACAGAGTAACGTTCAGAGCAAGAACACAGGGTGCCTTCACGCTAGCAGCAGGCAACACACTCCTACCTTTATATATTCATTTGGGTCACATTGGTCTACAAGCGTGCACACACATACACACATGAACACCCCTCAATAAATGTAAAACATGTGGATGCCTGAATCTACAAAACCATAAAGTAAAGACAAGAACTGTAACACTCATCTCTTTATCGCTGCTCCTGCCCCCCCAAAAAACCAACCACACACACATAAACACACGACTTCTGTCATCCCCAACCCTACAAGTCAGGGGAACAACCACCCTTCCCCGGGTAAACATACACAAAGCTTCAGGATCACAGGAGGTGATTGTGCTTTCGAGCTGCAAGCAATAAGGCTCAATTACGCAATCCTCAGAAACAAATTAGACAAAGGCGCTCCTGATGTCTGTGATTATGGGTGTGGAGAGACTCCAAACAACGGGTCATAAAAGGAAAACTGGATAAAGGGAGCTTTCTCTTCATTATATGGTAACCTTTGACCTGCACACATGCTACAATTATAGCCGCAGCTTTCTTTCACTGCTTTCTGACATCTTACGATGGGAATTTGGTTCCTTCATGAATCAGGGTTTACTTCTTTTTAAGGGAATAGTTCAATATTTAAGAACTGAACCTGAAAACTAGTTGGTTTGGTAAAACTGGAGCAGAATTATTAGTCATATGAGTGTTTTGACCATAAAACAATTTTTAGGCATATTTCTTAACCCCCATCTGGATGAACTTGAATGCTTGATGGAGTTAAGGATTTTTTAGGTCCACATTATGTCGAGGTGTGCATAATTATTCGGCAGTTTCTTTTCTTTTGGAAAAAATGGGTCATAAAAAAATATTTCACTGACTCTGAAAAGCTGAAAATTACTAAAAGTTTCTCAGAGGAATGCATCGCTGAGCAAGTTTGTCTCCAAAAACCAACAATATTTACTTGACGGATGGTCAATTTTGGATTGAGCGCACAAAACTGGACAAAATAATAGGCACAAATCAATGTGTAATGTTCATCCTGCGTGCTTCCAAAGTTCCTTTTGGATCGCCTGAGCCTTTGGTTTGTGCCTCTGATGATTTGTAAAGTTTAAAGCTGAGCACAAGTAAACTATTTCTAGGATCTCAGACAAATTTGCTTTTAACTGAAATAACATAATAACATAACTGAAATAAGGTGCTGAAGTAAAGAAAACTTTGCCTTCCTCTTCTTTTTGCATAAACGCATAAGTCAAAAGAGGATTTAAGGTACAATGCAAGGACTTTATAGCTGGAATGTATTTAAACATTGACATCAATCAATTGATCTTTCTGGGGAACGGTAAAACCATAGCAACAATCTGGGAAAGGCAGACCACATAGATTAAGAACCAGTGCTTCTTTTCACAAACAAAATTCAGTGAGGCTATTGGAGCCAAATATGTGTATTTTTGGATTTTGGTCACTAGATGGGGCTGTCGGCTCCAGTGTATGACAGGTAGTTGACAGGTGTTGAACCCGGAAGGGCATACAAGTTTTTGACCGCTGTGGCGGAGTCATTGTTAACACTGTTGCCATGTATCATGAAATAAAGGGATTTGTTCACAAATGGTTCATCTGACTGGAACAAATTTGGACAACAAGAAGATCTTTGGGATTGACTTGATCAGCAGGTACAACGTTAGCCGCTCAGCGCGTCATAACTAAGCAGCAATAGATCAACGCTTAATACTGCCTCTGTACTAGCCAGCTTAATACTGGCTAGTACAGAAACAGTTACTCTGAAGTGATCTATTTTCTGCTTCATAAGTATTCAGAACAAGCACAAATTTTTAGACTACAAGTGAATTGTATTTGACATGGTTGCCATCTCCAGTTTGACCACCAGACATCAGAAACTGTCACACAACCCGCCTCACTCCAATTCGTATCTCCGTCAATCCACTCGGTTAAACCTGTAGAAAAGCCTCTGAATCTGATCTTTATGAGACTTTTCCCCATCTTGCTGTCCCTGTGGTGCAACATGGCACGCACACAAATATAAACAGACATGATCGCTTAATTTCACTTCATGACTAAACATTTACAAAGAGACACGTTTAGGTGTTCATGGCAGGCCCTCACTGCTGTTCCTGTGTTCATTCAGCAGGAAACACAGCCGTCTCTGTGTGCTGCTAAATGAAAAGCTGTGTGTGAGCTGCTGCATGGACTTGGCCGGGGTGTAAGGGACAGCTAACGAACAGTGTATTTGAAAAAAAAAAAAAAAAAAAAAAAAAAGACTTTTAGACTTTGCTTCCAAGCCATAGAGGAAGGTAAAATGTTAGTGCAATACCTGGAAGGAGAAAGTACTGTTGATTGAATGTGAAGGCTTTGAAAACCTTCCTCCTAGGAGCAATTGGTCTGGGAAGAGCACATTAATGTGAAGATTAAGTGTTCTCCCACGCTGATGTTAAAGCTCTGTGGTAGAAAATACTGCAGCCGAACACAGTCGGTATATGCTGTTGGTATCAGGTTACTTTAAGTTTAACAGTATACTTGACATGTTGCTGTTGGCAAGACAGAAGAACCTCTGACATACAATTTAAACATCAGCCAAACTCTCCACTAAAACCCAGGCTTTTCTGAAACGAATAAATGCACATATAGGCCGGCCTTAACTGTTGGCAGGTGTGATTCTGCAGCAGAGAAACCCAAGCTGCAGACTAAGTCTCTGCAAGCAAACGGCGTACTTATGTCGGATAAGTAAATTTTACACAGTTCAGCAGAAATACCAACGCTACACAATAATCAGGACTGTGTTGTTCTGTCTGGAGGTCAGACATAAATTTGTGTTTTGAGGAGAAACGCCACGACACAGACAAGTAACTGTTTTAAATCTGATAAACAGGTCACTGTTGTAGTCCAGTCGAGCTTTCCTGATTTGTGTTTACTAAGCTAAATGAAACCTTATTTACCTTATGGTGGCCCAGAAAAAAACAAAACAAAAAGAGTTGCATGTTTTTAATTACCTCTAAACTCAACTACTACAACTCTTGTCGCCTGCAGCTGGTCCAAAACGACAGGTAACAAGCCATGTGAGCACATTACCCCCATATTCTCCACCCTGCAAGGCATGTTTTAGTTTTGATTTTAAGATTTTAATTTTAGCATTTAAATGTTGAAATGGTCAGGCTCCTTCTTCTCTAACACAGTACGCACAAGAGTGCTCCCAGAAGAAGTGTGAGGTCAGAACTCCTGCTGCTTCCAGATCAGAGCTTCAAGTGCTCATATCCTGCAGGTTTTAGATGGACCCCTTCTCCAACACACCTGATCAGCTGAACGACTTGTTACCAGGCCTCTGCAGAGCTAAATGACCTGCTTGTAAGGAAATTCAGGAATGCAAATAAAAGTTGCACGATAGAATATCTATTAACAGGTCCATGGATTTAGAGCTGGCCCAAAGTTGGGCTTGGTAGCTTTTTGAATTGAGAGGTAATTAATGTGTTGCATAAGTAGCCGCCAGAAGATGTTCCTTGCTTCTTTTTGGCTGGTGGTGCTTATGAGCGCTACACCAGAGTTAGTTTCTGTGTATTTATCTTGCAAATGATTTTTCCCATATTTCCTCTGAGTGCAGCTGAAGGCAGCAGAAGTGCCACAGGAAAAAAAGCCAGAGAATATTTAGGAAAGATTTTAATTTGTTATCGACTACTGTTTAGCACAATTGACAATTATTATTGTTGCTAATTTAATTTTTTATTTTTAAAAGATAATCAGATGTTACACTCATAAAAATGCACTTTTTTCTACATGAAAAAATGGTTTTTGAAGGAATTGTGGAACAATTGAAAAATGAAACAGACACACCTTTTGTAAGAACAAAATAAAAACATGAGATCTGTTTTCAACTGTGCCACTGTATGGTTTTCCTCACAGTCTGTGAACCACTTTCTGTCTACGCCATTTTTGTATTTAAGCACTTGCTGTGCTGTCAGGGGTATAAAATCGACTTTTTTGAGGTTTATATCATGCTGTAATATTATTCCCACATCATAAAATACCTGGAATGTTACTTTGAGTCTTTCATGCATGTTGGAGAAATCCTTGAATCTCCGATGGGAGCCATTTGCACAAATGGTTGATCTAACAAATCGCCTCCTTGAAGCTGCAGCCTCCAGTCTACACACTTATTTCTGGGATGCTTCTAATATCATTAGTTAGCGACTTCCAAATGTCACCTCTTTTTCCTTCGCCTCCTCAGCCCCACCATTTTCTTTGCTTTTTTTTTTAATCGGTATTCATATTTCTTTGGCATGAATGCTACAACACTCTTCTTTCCTGCTACTACTGCTGCTTTTGAAATAACTGGTGAACCACACATTGGTAGGGTGGGAAAACCCAAATATCATAGTTTAAAACAGATACCCGAGCCTTTATATTTATTTGTGCAACGCGTTTGTTCTGTAGTATTACCAAACATCATGGAAAAACAGGAAGCGATGGAGTTAAAGGAGGAAAAATAGTTTAATGGTGGGTTGTTTTTTCCTAAACTAAGCATGTGAATTTTCACTTAAAACAAGCAGCAGCTGTAAGCATTGATTTTTATGAGACCATTCTCTTTAAATGGAAGCTTTTTTGTATCTCAAACTAATTCAGCAGTACAATTCATAAAACGTGATAATAACCAATCATGTGTATCTAAAGTCTGTGGTGGGAAGGCTTAACGAGGTGCTCCTCTGTTCATTTCTGTTCCTTCTCACACCTTTGCGTAAATGAAGCTGAGTGTTTGAGTTTGTGTGTGCGTGTGTGTGTGTGGTAAGAGGCAGGACTTACTGTCTGCTGCTGCGCTGCCATTGGGCAGAGAGCCCAGATCAACAACCATGCCGTCCAGACAGACGTTGAGCTCCCCTCCTGCCACAACCGAGCCTTTGTTCTCCGTCTGCAGAACCAGACTCAGCTGGACGTTCTCCACTAGAGGGAGAGAGCACACACACACAAACATGGAGAAGGAATGAGTGATTAAGAAAAGGAGAAAGTTGTGGTGAGAGGGATATAGGGGGAAGAAAAGTGTAATTGGACATCCTTCCTTAAGAACTTCCACTCAGGGGTTTAGACATTGTCTTCATTCCTCATGCATGCATGTGATTACATATGGAGTAAAATCAATTAATTCATTGTTTAAATTGCTATTTAAAAATAAAAGACATTTCAGATAATCATATTGTAATGATTACATTAAAATGCCCCCACTCCTCTTTAGGCTCTGTGGCTGGATCCAGCTGCAGACATCTGCACTAACAGCTGTGTCAAGGTGAGCTACATTCACTAGTCAAATTTAAAAAATAAATAAAATCACATCACCTGGACCTAATTAAGCAAACAAGTGAGAGGCCATCTTTGTTAGAGCGCTGCAGTGCTGCGCTTCAGCTGGGGTCGAGTTATATGACCCAAGCTGAAAGAGTGAGGAGCTGCTTCAACACCAGGACATATGGCCTGTTATTGCACGGATTACTTTTTAGTGAGGGTCTGTGTCAAACAACTAAACAGAAAAAGGAGATTCCTTTAGCAAGTTGGTTCAAGAATGTCAAAACTGACAAAGGTAACAAAATTAAGTCTTGTTGTAAGGTTATGGGTCAAACGTCACTGACCCAGTGGTTCAGCCACAGAACTTCGTACTTGTCGCACTAACTAAAATCCTTATGTTTGCCTATTTTCTCTACAGCATCAAATTTATGAGTAAAATGTTCACTTGGGCTTAGGGATGCAAGGTATATCGTATCAGTCAGTATTAGTCAGCCTCTGCTACAAAGAAAAAAGAAATGACAGCTGTGTCAAAGCAGAATTATGGACAGCTGAGAGGAAGAAAAAGGTGCACAAGACGCAGGCATAACCTCAGCCTGGAGAGGGATGGGAGCAAAACAAATGATCTGAAAAGATTTCAGAGTTAACAAGTTTTGATCAAGTGAAAATGTTCAAACTATCTAAGAGTTACATAATATGTTGTTGCAGAATATACCTTTTTTCTTTTTCTTCTTTACCCCAAGCCTGAGTGCATTTTCTTACTTTTGCCATCGTGTGTGCGCAGAGTGTCCAGGAGGTCTATGGTAGCGCTGCCCAGTAGCTCCTTCCTCAAGGTGTGGCAGCTCCACAGCTTCAGATCCAGATGACTCTGAGGCGTCACATTGCTGCAGCACACAGGGCAACAATGCAGGCTGCATGAGAATTCTCTTGCTTGACCAGTTTATCATATGTGCAGCTCTATTTCTTTGACTTTTAAAATAAAACACAATAAATTAAACAGACAGATTACATTGTAGATTACAATGTCAGACCTTACATAAATGCCAAATAATAAAAATTCATTTTAAGGAGTGATTTGAAATATTCCAGAGTACAGGCAGATTTAATATTGAAGTTTAAGTTTTTAATATTTGATCGAAGGGTTCTGGAAATGGACTGGTAGAGAAGAATATCCTGGAGATAAGCCGGTGCGCAGCCATTCGTAATTTTAAAACAATACAATTTAAAATCAATCCAATATGTAACCGGTGGCCAGTACAAGGGTTATCTGCTCACGTTTCTGGGTTCCAGTTACGAGTCGAGTTGTGCCGTTTTTAATAATTTGGAGATGAAATAAGGAAGATTGGTCCATATTTTGGTATAGTGAGTTACCGTAATCTAAGCACGTCGTAACAAAGGCATGGATAAGCTTTTCAACGTCTTTAGTACAGAAGCTATATTTTACCTTTCCTAAAAGGTTCAAATGAAAAATGCTTGATTTTACATCAGAAATCCAATTTTCAAAGAACCGTCAAAATGACACCAAGACTCCTAACAGAGGAAGATTAAATAAAAAGGGTTTGCTAATCAAAGTTATCCACAGCTATGAACTCCTCATTTAAGCAGGGGAAAGTTTCCTCCTGCACCGATATTATTTTGAAACTCGGATGAGCTGTGTGCGTCTGTGCAAGTTGCTCCTACAGGGTGAGGTCTTCGTTCCACTGCAGCTCCAGGTGTCCGGTGCGTTTGCCTGTTTTTTTGGTTTCACTGGTCAGGCCATCGGCAGTCACCTCGACGAAGGAGCTGAGCCGAGAGTGACGGTTCGGCAGCTTTGGAGACTGGGGTTTTGCAGACACCACTGCGTACAAACAGACACACACACACCATTAAATCTGATCATAGATGAGGTCAGTCACAATGAAGGGCTTGTTTTGATTTTTAAAAATGGTTAATGAGGAGCAGACAAAAACAGAGCAACATAATTTAACATTAATGTTAAATTATCAAAAAAATGAAAAAGTTCAATAGGTTTTAGACAGCTTAATCAGAATATAGGTGAAAGTTTTACTTTAAAAAGTGTCACAGATCAAAATTAAAACAATTTTAAAGGTGATCAGAAAATACCCTTTGATATTCTATGTCAAAAAAACATTCAGTATAACATAAAATGAATATACTACTAGGCCCATCACAAATTGATTAATTGAATAATAAAAACAAGAAACTCAATAGTTTTCAATTGTTTGATTTATCGTTTTTCTCTTTTTTTTTTTTTTTACTAAAAACTGAATGATGAAAGTATTCAGTCTGGTGTTTTGGTCTCAGTTATTACTTTTTTTTGTTATTACAATTTAGTTTACAGAGACATCATAGTTTTATTTGTTGTTTCTGTTTTATTTATTTTGGATATTTCAAATGTCTTCCAGTTCCAGGGTTCAAATGTTCATTAGAATTTAAAGTTTATTGATCCTTCAGAACATGTTCTTGCATTATTGTGTCATTGTTACTATTATATTGCTTGAACATGGTCTCAAAACAATATTATCGTTTATCTCAATAAGTTCTGGGACAATTTATCACCCACCAAAATTTGTTATCATGACAGGCCTATACAATACCATAGATAAAGCTAAATTCTGACGTAGAATTCAGCTATTTGTTAAAAAAAAATTTTATTGTTAGTATCAAACACAGGTACAACCTTAAAAAAACAAACAAAAAAAAAAAAAACTTACATTTTGATTAAACAGAAGATTCAGATGTAGTAATCACATAAATATAGGGTTTTATTTATACCCAATTAGCAGCTTAATTAAACTACTATTTAATCATAAACCTCTCCTCAGGATGCCACCTTATCGTGGTGGAGGGGTTTGAGTGCCCCAATGATCCTAGGAGCTATGCTGTCTGGGGCCTAATGCCCCTGGTAGGGTCACCAAGGCAGACAGGTCCTAGGTGAGGGACCAGACAAAGTGCAGCCCGAAGACCCCTTATGATGGACAAGAACTTTGGACATGGTGTTCCCTCGCCCGGACGCAGGTCACCGGGGCCCCACTTGAAAGCCAGGCCTGGAGGGAGGGCGCGACGGCGAGCGCTGGGAGGGACTCAGAGTAGAGCCGCTGCTCCTTCACGTCGAGAGGAGCCAGTAGAGGTGGCTCGGGCATCTGGTCAGGATGCCTCCTGGACGCCTCCCTGGTGAGGTGTTTCAGGCATGTCCCACTGGGAGGAGGACCCGGGGAAGACCCAAGACACACTGGAGGGACTATGTTTCTCTGCTGGCCTGGGAAAGCCTTGGGATTCCCCCGGAGGAGCTGGAAGAAGTGGCTGGGGAGAGGGAAGCCTGGGGCTCCCTTCTGAAGCTGCTACCCCCGCGACCCGACCCGACCCCAGATATAGCTGAAGAAAATGAATGGATGAATCATAAATTTCCAATTCTACTTTGGTGCTTAATTTGTTTCAGTAATGCACTTGACTGCAGTTCTATAATCAACAATAACTGTGTGTTAAGTCTTTTTCATGCTATTAATACAATGTGCTTTATATATGAATTAAAGTATGTAATTATTAAATGATTGAATCTTTATTTGAAGTGCCTGCAGTAATTTGTAATGAATTTTGTGTCTCAGCTTGCTCAGGATGCACATGGCTTTTTTTCAGCGTTGGTGCCACAAACCAGAATACAAACACTGCCCTCTAGAGACATAAAAGAAAACATGCAGTATTACTTGAATTCTGGTACTCTGGGTCTACTATCCTGACTGTTTTGGGGTTTTGAAATTGTTTACATGTTCTGAGAATCTTATCAGAGCTTGTTGCAGTTCAAAAACGCTGAGGAGCTCATTGTGACAAAACGGCCAAAGACAAGTGTATAAATATATTGCAGACAAGACATGAGGAGATCTAATCTGGCCGAGACATGTTGATGTCTGTGCTCCAGAACATCTGGCAAAACACATGTGACTCACTGCAGTTAGGAGGAAATGATAGAAAGATGACACAAGGCCAGTTATGGAGCAATCATAGCAGGCCTCAAGAGCATTCAATGATAAGGCGAGGAGATGAATGGCCTTTTTATGAGGCGGTGAGTCAGAGCTGACATAAAAAACCCCCAAAAAAACACACCACTGGTCAAGTGGCTTCCCTGCGTACACAGTTATAAGAAAGTTGTAGTTCTCAAGATTTATTTTATTGTTAGGGCCATCAGTCAATCCAAAAAGTTAACAAACCTCAAACAAAATTAGACAACTATTAGAATGCCAATCAGTTTTACACGCAAAAAGTATTTTGACTTCTGTTTTGAACTTTCTGTTTTTACATCAATATTTACTCTGTAAAAAAAACAAAAAACTGTAATGTACTTTATAAACACAAATTTATCTTGGCCATCACCATTATTGTTAGCAGTGCACCAGTTGCAGTTTTCTGAAAAATCACCGATTACAGATCTTTAAAAAGCCAGACCTGCCAATTCCAATTTTGGCTGGTAGCAATTTTTTTTGTTTGTTTGTTTGAAATGTTAATTATGCCAAGAAAGTCACTGACTTTGGGTGGCCATTGTTCACTGAAAATGAGCAGACATGAGCTGGTGGGTCAGTCTATCAGTCAAATCTCTATCATGGGATTTGAAGAAGAGGACAGTGGCTGATTTTGAGACTTTTGCTGAGGCTGATAAGGGCAGTGGATGAGATTGGCTTCATATATAAATATCGGCCGATCACCAATCTACCAAAATTAAGAAAATTCGTGTCACTAAGTCGACTGGCCGATAAATCATTAAGCGCAAATGAAAAGACCACATTAGACCACATTCTAAGAAGCTCCAATTTCACTTTGAGTGTGCTTAAATTGATAAACTCAGGAACATGATGTGAAAATCCATCTGATAAGCAGCCCTCTATTCTTACCAGCCTGTGGCACAACTTGCTAACACAACTACAAAGTAGCAGTTTTATGCTCAGATGTGTCATGTGACTTTTCAATGCAATGTTCAGCACACCTGCCTTAAAACAAGACCTCAGATTGTTTCTGCATCTGATTCTGCAACTTAAGTTTTATTAGAAGCTTGTAAAACCGCAGCCCTGGGCGAGTTGCACCTTCTCTCCCAAAACACATACCCACTCACTCACAGTGAACAATTTGACAGGTGGAAAAAGACTGAACACAAAGTTTCCTGGCAAGCAAAATTCACCAAAGCAAAAAATGTGCCCTCTGCAATTATTGGTACATTTGGCAACAATGTTCAAAAAGAGTAAAAAAAAACATGTAATAACTGTGAAAAGCAAGAGATCTAAAGATGAAATCCCACAAGTCTAATTTTCTTAGCATCTCTTCAAACTGGGAAAGAAAGGAGAACAAACCATTTAAATAAGGCAGATGTGTGCCGATCTCCATAGGTCGAGAAATTACTATGGAAACTGCTACTAACCTAACCTCAACTTGCAGCAAGAGTGAAAATAAAGTTTAAAACTACTGGAACTGTAGTACCAGTAGTTTTAAATTACTAGAACTACAGTAATTTGTATTATTTGAAAATATTTAAAATAGGTCCTTGTCTAAATTTGGACAAGGACCTATTTTGCCAATAAACAGTGAGAAAGACAATGAGGAAGATGGGAGTATCGGGAGTACTCCATTAACTCCAGGAGTTAGTGGCATTTTGTGGTTGCCAGGTATCCACAGCAATTTATTTTAAATCTGTTGGGCACATCTTTACCAGTGGGGGTCAATTATAAAGGACGGCAATGTTGGAGTGTAGTTTCTTAATGGTAAAAACCCAATAACTTCCTGCGTTCCCAATTATTTACATCCACCAGGAGAACGTAGGAGATAGCATGTCTAGTCAGATAATAAGGTAATATAGTCTAACCTATGTAAGAACAGAGAAAATGTTGCCCTGCAGTAGTGAAGGTGAAACTTTATGAGGCAACATGATCAGCTCTACAACCATTTCTGCACTCAGCTGAACGTATTTAATGTTGTGTGTTTTTTGCACCAGTCAATCAGCAAGATTTGATTTGAACCATTTTCCCGTAATCGTTAGGTTAAATACTGAAAGTCACACATTTGTTGAAATTAAATAGGAAGAACACAGTTTGTCAGGCTACAGAACCATCAATCTACAGCATGTACATTAATGACAGCTATGGACGTGTAGCGATACAGACGCGTGTAATGTTACGTTTGACTGATACATCATCTGAACGTCATTCTAGTTTGTGTGGCATGAAATAACAAAATATACTAAAAAAAAAACTGTGCAAACAAATCATAGCAGAACATTTTACATGCTGATTAGCTCTTTACCTTTCAGGATCAGCTGAGACTTCTCGGGGGTCTGGGCACTGCCAGGTCGGGTCACGCTGGCAGCCGCCATGACATCACAGCTCTGTAACACAACCACAAAAAAAAACCCACAACATTAAACAATATGCTTCCTGATCGCTTTTAAACCAGAGGTGCTCGATATGAGGACTCTATCCCATCTGTGTAGGGGAGAGTTACCATATAATTGCTAAACAGCCTCGGAGACACATTAGTCAATGAGATTACAACCGAGGCTGTAATCTGAACTGATCGCTGCGATTTTTCTTTCTGACAACCAACGCAAACCTGCACCAAGTCTGCAGAGGGTTTCTGTCTACACAGGCTCAAATAAACATTTAGTTCTTTTTTTGTTGCTTCCAATTATCTAAGAATCAATAACAAAGAATGAAGTAGACTTTGAAATTAGTGGAACATCATCAACTACACTGGATGTGAAAAACTCACTCCTCTCTTCCTTCTCAATCATTTTGTCTCAAACAACCCGTTTGTGCTTCAGAGTCTTGGTCAATAAAGTTTTAATTCAACTTGGTTTATTTACATACTGCCAATCACAACAAATTTCATCTTAAGGTACATAAATTCGTCCTATTTCTATGCTGAAATAGTCAAATTAAGAGACAGATTTAATTTGAATTAAATACATTCAAATTCAATCCAAGTTATTAATGCAATCAAGTTTAATCTAATATGTCAACTGGTTAAAAAAGCATCTGAAGAAATGCTGCCGAATGAATCAAATCAACAACTTCACCACAATCTTTCAAACCGAACAAGCATGTGGCGACAGTGGACAGATAACTGCACTGAGATATTGACTTTTCAGCAATCTCTCATATTGAGCATCCACAACATTAGGGACATGTGCAGGTATGAAGATCCAACTAATATTAAAATGAAACCAAAATAATCTACAAAAAAAAAACAACAACAATAAAACAAAACTCAGTTTTCACTTAATTTAAACAATCTCAGTAATGACAATAATATGCAGGGTTATTTTTTAACAGACATTTGCAGCCTGTTGTGAAGTTCCATTGTTTGGGTCAACTGCATGTTTAATATTATGATGTCTACAGATATCACAACAGAAAAAACCCCATTATTTTCTTTGAGCAGCATGGTCAACGTCACAGCAGAGGTTTGGGCCTCATCGGCTTCACCTTGAGCAAAGTCACAGATAAGCTCTGCAGCATTTAACTATAAGAAAACTGCAATGCACAACAAGACTGCAATCAGCTAAGATGCTGTTGTTTCTACAAACTCTTTTGTCAAGGTAAGGTTTGTCACTCTGCTGGTTACATTGCTGTTCACTAACTCAGAGCTTGTACTTAAATTTGGTTTACTTTATAAAATTTGTAAATTGTCTGTGTAAGATTGCATCAACAACTTCTTTTCAACCTAAAATGATTATCATTCAATCCCAGACCAACTATAAAGCATTTGTTTTAGTACTTGATACACCACCTAACTCCTCCAATGAAAAGATAAATAACCTTTAACTTATAATAACATTTAAGGAATAGAACAGGAGAAAATGTAAAATATTCTAAATAAATAAAGAAAACAACAGAAAAAAACAATAAAATTAAATAAACACCAATATGACGACTTTTGTTATTCAGTTTTTGTTAAAAAGAGAAAAACGATAAATCAAGCAAATGAAAACTATTGAGTTTCTTTTAATTTCTTATGCGATTAATTGATTTATTGCGACAGACCAAGCATTGGCAGATTATTTTACTTATAGCATGGAAAACAATTCTTGTTGTAAGTGAAATAATCTTCCAAAGGAACTAGCACTTTTTCAACAGTATTAAGTAACTATCTACTTAAAATAAGCTGCTATGTCTTCTAAATTAATTTTGTCTTCAGATATTTGTACTCGAAACTAGACCAAAATACTTGGTACGATTTTGTAGTTTTACAGTGTTGTTGCTCAGACAAAAAAGTCATTGTAAATATTAAAGTAATGAGGAGCAGCTCCAGACGTCTGTATGATTAATCTATCGCTCTGCACAATACATTCAATCATAATCATTATTACAACATCGGTCTGTGCAATTTTACGGTTGCAATGGAGAGATTGACCGAATTCATCCTTTAAATAATTTTGGTCAGCTGCACAACCTCTTTCTGACCTTGATGTGTCCACAGCAGACACAGATTTTACTGAGAGACTGAAATGCTATTCAGTTCAATTCTGTTTATTTTAAAAGCCTCCATTCAGAACAAATGTTATCTAGACATACTTTACAAAAAGAACATTTCTGGGCGCACCATTCTTTTTAGTGGGAATATTGTTGTCATCAGCATAAGGAAAGATAAACCTCCAGTCATCCAAGCGGACAGTGGAGTTCATCGCGAAGTATGAAATAAGAATCCCGATCAACTCCAAGAATAATTTAGTACATGTATAACTAATAACTTAGTACATGTATGTTCTCCTATAAGCTCCAGGGATAAAAAAAAAAAATTGCCAAGATGAGCCTGGTTGCAATCTGGAGCTCATTGCTACTATTTCATCCCATCATTTTCAATCACTAAACCAAAAAGCATGTTTTCCATTGATTTCTGAGGGTAAGTAAAATACTTAAGAATAGGAACAAAACTAATGATGTGAAAGTGGTTCCATTCTACTGATTATATTGCATCTACACTGAAGTTTGCCTCCAACTCTTTGCAGCTGTAGACCTAATCAGGTTCATGGTATTCGGTTGTTTTCAGCTGCATTAATTCTGTATTAAAGAGAGCCTGACATGACTTGATACAGAAGATTGTACACAAATGCTGTGTATAATCTTAGAAGTAGTTAGATATTGACAGCTTCCTTAAAGAAAACAAAATAAAAAAATAAAAAAACTGTGAATGTATCATAAATAATATTAATCTGTGTGTAAAGCTGGTCCTGACTGAGTGAGTAAGACTCAGGTTTTTCATAATCAGAATTAGGGAAGTGTTGAGAGAAGGACGTCAGCACATAACGAGAAGTTGAATACATTACAGCAAAGTTGCCTTGCTTTATTTTATTTTTTTAAAGACCAATTGTGTCATGGAGGATACAAGCACAACAGAAAATGTTGGCTGTGTTGGAAAATCTCAAAGTAACTCAACTAGTAATACACACAGAGACTGGTCTTTGTAATGCTAAAGGCAAAAACTGAGCTCCTCACTCAAACAAAATGCTAAAGACAGTTTAAAAGTGAACTCTGCTTAACAACACTGATGATCGGTGCATCTGTAATTTACATACAACTGCCATATTTTGTTTTGTTTGGTTGAATTGTTATCTGTTGAGGTGGCCTGAATCAAAGACTCAAATTGTCTTCCTAATTTCTGACATAGCCTAATTCAATTGAAATCCACAAGTTAAAAATCTTAGATAAACAACTTATTATTCTGTACCATCAAAATGTATTGCCAAAGTCAAAACACAACGTGTCTCTCCTCTTTGAGGCGAACTTTTAAGAGGCGAGTTTTATAGAAAAATGTGCAAATACTAACTGCAGCATCAAGGTGACTAATGCTGTCATCCCAGCCTGGGGCCGCAGGAAACTATAACACATAGCTGGAATACTTTTAGTAATAATCAAAGCAGATAACTGGGTGTTGAACCGACAATAAACAAACAAACAAAAAAGAAACAAAAAAAAAAAACAACCAAAGGTCACCGCGACAACCGCAGATGATCCGATGGGATTTGCCACAACAAAAGAGGACAACATGACCTCCTATCCACTTTGCAAACCAAGCTTACCGGCTGAACAGAATGTGGATATTAGCTGGACTGTTCGGAACCGACTTTAGTTTCATTTAAACTGTCAAATGTGTGTTGTTGATTAACAGACTTGTGCTCAGCCTAATAAACATCCATGGCAGCTGCGCACAAAACACAAACACGGAAGATGATTGAGATTCGCACCCCATAGTCAAGAGATGATTAGGAAACAGCGAAACTTCCGGCACGTCTTTTTCAAAATAAGACGTAAGGGGACCACGTATGGACAAACCCAAACGGGTGTAGGATACTTTTCAGTGCGTGCACCACTCTCTTTCCTACCTTTGCAGTTTAGGGCGTTTCGTACCAGACAACAGAATATAATTGACCAACCATGCTGTGGTTCTGCATGCATTTCTATGCTTTCTTATTCTTCACATAATGTACTATGAGTAACAGTCAACTATGTTAACCAGGGTTTTGTCAGTGCAGCGCAATGCTCAATTTTCAGATAATAAAAGGCAGTCGATATAAATTAAATGAGAGATTTTATTATTTCACTGTCGACCGTATCTCGATGTAAAGTTACGGGGGAAACACGTGGTTAAAATACACGAGTATAAAATGCATAGGGTTACATTGATACAGCTAAAGAAAAAAAGCCTAGATGGGGTATTAGGTATAATGACACAATTAACGTTACATAATAAGCCTTTAACAAAATTGTCTTTTTGTGGCCACACAGCTTTTAGTTTGTATTTTTTTTTTTTACGCTTTATTACAAAAATAAATAAATACCACACGTCATAGGAGTGGAAATACGTCCTTAACTTTGAAGAGTGCTCTTCCTTACATCCGGTCCGACGCGCTTACATTTAGCAAGCTTGATGCTAAGGAGGCTAACTGTTAGCCAGCCAGCTTCGTAAGGGGATTTCACAAAAGGACACACCGGCAAATGTCGTTTTATCCACACGGGAGCTGGCGGGGCCGTGCTTATAGCAGCCTGTTATATGTCAGTAAGTGACAGGTGAATTGACATGCCGGAAATTGAAGCGAAGCAGTGATAATTTACCTACCTTGTTCGGCTGTGCTCTGCCGTTGTCGCTACTGAACTTTCATTTCCGCCTGTGACAAAACCACGTGACCAACGCAGCGTCGTTGTGATTGCACAAAGACTTGTGGGTCAAATTAGTAATAATAAACATCAATTAGCATATGGAATACCCTTCCATAAAATATATTTAAAAAAATTATCCACCTGAATTAGCTGATGTGAGTGATGTAATTAACTCGTCAGGTGGGTGAGAAATAAATAACTGACATGGATCCAGGGGCGCTGCTAGGCAAATGTATAGGGGCAACACTCCTCCCCTCTGCCACCTATTTGTAATGCTGTTAAAGGTGGCAATGCAAAGATAGATGCGTCAGGGATATTTATCATTAGTAGAAACTAACTGGAATGTGTCATACAGATATGATCTAAATAAGGTAGGTGCTATTCCCTTCATCTCTACCGCAGTGCTTGAGCATGGATAAAATGTAACACTCCCCTCATGTGGTGCCGATATTTATCTTCCTCATCTGACAAGTGGATTATTTGATCTTAAACACAGGGTAAGATAGCAAAAAATTAAAAAAAAAAAAAAAACCCCACTAACCTATGAAAAATATTACTCTTTAATCTGAAAACATCCACACTATTATTAACTTTATATAATTTCTATTTACTACAAGGGTCATCATGAAGCTTCAACTCCCTATAACTAAAATTTAGAGACTCACCAGATTGAAATGTCTGTAACAAACTTGCAAATATCCTTGGATGCTGCAGAAGTTCATCGATGAGGATGTCTCATCACTGATATGCAAACCATTCGTCTCCTATTTGCTAGGTCGGACCTGAGCTGCCTCGCATTGTGAAAACAATTAACTGAAAGCCTGTTTCTATCTGTTCAGCTTTTCAATCGTATGTCCAGACATAACATCCAATAATGCAACAAGTCTCTACCATAGCTAAATTGTGCTAATCTACTTGGATAAAAAAAAAAAAAAAAAAAGAAAATCAACAAAAATAAAGTCTTGTTTTCTTAGCTTATGTTTATATCTCTCCAAAATGGCACTCGCTTCCCTCCAGCCACCACATACACCTACAAGTGACAGCACATTCCAAATGAGGGGGAAGGCTTGCACCACGCACACAAGGTTGATTTACTGCACTAAAACCCTCCTCCTGTCTCTGGTTGGTTGTTTCCGATTGGTTATTAGCACTGGAAGAAGGCAGAGGAGCTGGATTATTCCATAGATTATTTTTCTTGTACTATACTGTCATAACGTACTGATAGCATAAATCTGCAAAAAATATTTCTTATAAAAGTTATATATTGCAGCATTAAGAGAAAGAAGCTGCTGCATTAATACAAAGCATTAGTTTGACAATAAAAGCAAATAAAATGTAAAAAAAAAAACCTAATTTATTGAAAGAAAAAGCTTGCATCAATACAAATAAACTCTTGGGAAACTGAGCCTGTGTCACATTTTTAAGCTAAGAGTTTCTGCTGCAATACAACTCCCCTCTGTTGAGTGAGAAAAATTAACACAAATTAATTTAATATTACAGATGAATCTGATCCTGTAGATCTGGGCTAAGTCTACAGAGAGGAGGCAGTTGCATCTGAAAAGAGATCTGGAGGTTGAGCCTCCGGCAACAACAAAGGTGTCTTCAGTTAATGGTGAGGACGTCACTCTGGATCTCATGGCTCAGCTGGGTCTGCAGGTCGCTGAGCTTCTTCTTCAGAACCGCCAACGCCGACATGACGATGGTCTCCGGCCGGAGCGAACCGCAGGACTCCACGTTGAAATAAAATCTGGGGAGAGTCAAATCTCACATGAGCTGTGTTCAAGGTTTCTATCAAGCCGCAGGGACAACAATAAACACTGGCAAGAAATTCAGAAATTCAATTATAATGGTTTTGCATTGCCAGGTAGATAGAACATGAGTTACCAGAAATCCAGCAAACTATTCTAAGAAACTAGTTGAAGGAGACCAAAAACTTTGGATTAAGCCACACTCTTTCAATTGTATATTGCTTTTTCAACTCCAAAGCACTTTACACTATGATCAGTCATTCATCCATTACTACACACAGTCACTCACTGATGGGAGTAAGCTACATTATAGTTACAGCTGCCTTAAGGCAGACTGATATAAGCCAATTTTAAAAGGTGTTATTTATTCTTCTACATACTAAGAAAATGAATATAAACTTCTGAATTTAAAAATATATATATTTTTTCTATTACTTAGCAAATACCGGTAGACATAATTTAGGTATCCTAATTACAACTGGAGAGTTAAATCTTGTTCAGAGACAAAAGAGACAGTGAGGGAAAATATGGTTAACTATGCTAAACATGCATGACATGTGTTTATGACATGAACAGATAAGAACCAAACTATTGGCATGTAATTATAGAAAGTCAATTTTTGCTGAAGATATATCAAATACTTAAACTTTATGTAAACAACTTTTCCGCAGACTGTTTGCTCACCTTTCTGGCTTTCCGTTGGGGTCATACGGCGCCTGAACTTCATCTTCCTCAATCTCTGAGTATTCACTCTTTGGCCTGAGAAAAATCACACCATTCCACCGCTGATTAAATGATCAACTCTTGTACTTCACAGTGAAGTTTACCAAAATGAATACCTACCATTCCTCAGGTCGGGGGTAGACTGTGTGCCTCAGTGCGTTGTCCGGGTCATACTCGAAGGAAACCCCCGCTGTCGGGTTCCACTTGGCGTGCTCTTTACCGAAGCCCTTCTTGGCGTACGCTCTTAGCCGAAGCTCCTGACCTTTACGGAGCTTCACCAGCAAGATGTCTAACACGGACAACCCAACAGGGATGTAAATTATTAAAAGATAGTGGCAGAAAAGGCTAAAACAGGTTGGTGAGACAAGATCTGAGGGTACCATCCTGCTCGACGTAGTCGTTCGGGTCATTGTCTCTGCTTCTGGAAGTGACCTGGAAAATCAAACAACTTCAGATTCCTTCCCTGGTCCACATCCTACGTACTGGACTATCAGGTGCGAAAATGCCCTAAAAGACTCACAGGGATCACTCTGGGGTTGTTGGAGAGCAGATCGCGAGAGGTGACGTGACGCGTTTGGTCCTCGGTGCAGCGGACGTCCAAGGTCAGTTCCACGGAGCATTCCGGACAGAAGTCATCACAGGTGCAGTCCTGCAGGAGGAGCAGATAGAAACATACTCAGTTTCAACAACAAACCAGCATTCTTTCTAGTCTGAGCAGTTTTCTTTTCTTTTTTTGTCACAGCTTACATTTATTACTAACAGAACCTCTGGTTTTCATACACCAAAGAAAATAACAAATGAAATTCTGCATGCAAAGGATATTTTTCTTTGTTGTTTTGAATTTATAGACTGAAGCTGCAAAAGAAACTTGCTTAAAGTCAGATTGGTTGAAAGATTTGCATGTGTGTGCTGGGTAGATCAGTTGGTACAGAAGCTGTAATCCTCGATGAGGTTGTCCTGGGTCCCCAACCCATTTCCTGCACATTTATTGTTCAATAAAGGCAGCAAGAGCCTTAAAAAAACTTTTAAAAAGCAGGACCATCAGGATGAAAGCAGGATAATCTTAAGTTAACTTTCTGGAATCAGTTTCAGTAATGACCAACAACATATTTAAAAGCTTTCGTTCCCAGTAATAAAGGAAGCTTTATTACTTTATTACTGATGTATCATCATAAATGTTGATATCTGAAGTTTGTTTAAACACTTAGTTGAGTAATTTGACCCAACAGGTAAAGTTTTACCAATATTCACCATTCACACAAATGCTTTCATCACACTGGGTTGATTTTAGGAGTCCATCCAGCCAACCCTGCTTATACGGCACACATCTCGGGAGAACCGATGTCTCGGCACAAAGCTTTAGCTGTTGCTGCTTCAGGAATGTGGCAAATTTAGACCCAGTTATTTTTTTAAGTAAAATCTTAAAACATATTTAGTCTAAATGGCTCATAGTAGCACTGTGATGCTCTGACACTAGGAACACTGTTTTATGTGCACATTGTGTTTTGATTTATTTTCTTTTTGTGTGTGTTTTTCATTATTTGCTTTTTTTTTTTTTTTTTTTTTCTGCGGTTGCCCTTTTAGATTTTGTAAAAGCTCTATAAATGTTAACTGATTCATTCCGCACACAATCAGCAAAGCCCTCTTTCAGGTCATAGGCTTAGACTCAAACATTTTTTTATTTTTATTTTGCCCAAACAGCTTTCAGCAACATCTGCTTTTGTGTTTTTCAGCTGCACCAGTCCACTCACCCTTGAATACTGCATCTTATCCACTATGTCGTCGCTGGTGAGGGGAATGAGACCTGGAGACACGTGACGTAGAGCAGGTTAGTGTTCAGGTCTGCTCATAAATTGCCTACTATGCTGGAGATACACACCGACTCTGTGCGCGATGAACTCATCGTGCAGCACTGATGAATTGGCATCAATTTGGATCCAGTCGATGGCTGAAAAAGAAAGAAAAAAATAAATACTATGAGTTAAAGTGATGCAAATGTCCAAGAAAACCATCCTCAGGCTTTAGTGTCGTTTATCCTCATAAACAAAGAGTTTAAAGGCTTGTAATAGTGTCTCCTGAAAGCGTAGTGTCACACAGGAACAAAACTGAACTTTATTATCTGTATTTAGCGTCCGAAATCATGATGTTTAGAAAAACGTCGTCACAAAACAAAAGAACTAAATGGTATGTTGTTACACTACCTATTGTGGGAACTTCTGACATGAACACACGACGGAGAGAGTTTGCAACCCTGAAAGCAAGAAGAAAAACAGGTGTAAGATGTGATGCAACACTATATATGTTTTGCAGGCCTGACCTCTATTTTCTCTGGCCTTTATTTTCTTGTTTCGTCTCGTGCTTCTGTATATGCACACAATGACAATGGGCGCCCTACTCCCAATACAGCTATAAGAAGAGGGGGAAATAAATACTCACGCCAAATCCGTGTTTTCGATGACGAATTTGACATTTTCGTCTGTCAATTCTGTTATTTTAACCGTCGGCTGATTAGCATACGGCATCCTTAAAGGCTATTCTGTTTAAAAATGACAAGCGCTGCACCGCCTCGGCTTTTAGGCCTCCCGGAAATGGCTGCTGAGCTGATTGGCTCAGCGGAGGAGGCGGGACTTCGGGGGATTTTCAAAATAAAACCACGTCGGCCGTTCTAAAATAGAGATGCGTAATATTCGCAATTCTTACCCCATTATTGCTTAGACCTTTTTATTTATTTTATTTACAAACATCTATTTTTGTTTTTGGATTTCACAATGAAGAAAAATGAAGTTTTAGTAGAAAGAAGATGGACGAGTTTCCTTCTGTGGGATGTTGAGATTTATGGAAGATGGAAAAAAAGTAAATGGTTTCCAGCTTAATGACACAAAAGACAAATCTGGAACATCACTAGTGTTTTTACTGTGATTATGTTGTTATTTTTTTTAAATAAAAAAAGTACTTAAACCAGAATTTGTTATGAAATTTACATTGGAAGCAGTTTACTATCTTTTTAATCCTGAGTTAGGTAAGGTTGCAGATCCCCAGCTGTTCTAAGTCATTGATTGAGGTTAAAACTCCAAGACAAAACAAAAATCCTGTAACTGATCTTATTTTTAGTCTGAAAAAATATTAGGCTCTTATTTCAGAGATATTTAAAGAGATAATTTCCCCTGCTTTTCTTAACCTTGCAACATAAAGAAGTAAATATTTTGCACTACTGAACTGGTAAAGTTAAATATATAGATATATTTTCCTAAAGAAAATCATGGTTACAACCCTAATTTGGACACTAAGATGTATAGTTCTATTGTTCAACTTGCATTTGTGAAAAAACTAAAGCCAAAGAGAAATTGCTTTTTTTTTAAAAAAAATAAAATACAGAATGAATGATTTATTTTCTGCACATGTAATAAAGATCACAACAGACATGTGTTGAATATACACTATTTTATTTGGCTTGCGACTCCACAACCAAATTGAATCTGTTCTTGTACTTCTATACAACAGAAAAAAAAATATGATTTGAATAAACCAAAAGAAAGCCACTCATACTGAAGGTGAACTGAAATATACAGAGGACTTTCAACAAATCGGGTGTTTCTGTGTTCTTGAAATCAATAGTGAGATTCCTTCAGCAATACCATACAACTAAAAAGATAAGAGCAATCCCCCCCTCTCAGAAAACACACCATCCTCAGCTCATGGATTATGGTTCATGGCTTCATGTGCCTCAGAAATGTTTCACATCATCGTCTCTGGTTCAGTCCTGTGAGGTTCTTCAACTAAAAAAAAAAACCCAACATATTTTAAAAATGGGTCACCATATTTTAGATCAGCTTACATTTATCATTCTCTACAAAGCTACTAACGCTCATATGTAACCCCACATTAATAGTAAGTATTACAAATAATTCAATATAACATTCAGCATGATAAAAAAAAAAAAAAAAAACACTCATTAAACTAAGGCATACATGTGCAACGCTCCAAAATAAATGCAGCAATTGATAGATGACAGGTTCACAGAGCGTTTGTTGGAGCTTTCAGCCAAATAGGGATAAAAAAGTACTTTTTACAAAACACTGAGATGCAATCATAAAACCTTTTATCAGAGCTGGTGGTATGGTATGGTGGCATCTTGTCTGTTTTTGTTGAACTAAAAGGTCTTGCCAGGGCATAAAGAGGAAGAATGAGGAAATGTGATTCAAATGGTACTTTGAAAAAAAAAAAAAAAAAAACTCTTCCTTCTCTACTGCTGTGTTGTAATTTGCAGTATTGAGGCAATTTTGCAGATCCAATGCTGCCATCATGTGGACAAATGTGGATGTTTACAGAAAAGTCTAGCAGGTGAAAAATAGACCATGTCCATTAATAAGGAAAGGTCAGAGATATGCATCAGAAGCCGTAATGATTGCTGTAGTTTTATTCGCTGATTAAAAATAAAAAACATTCCCTGAAAACTCACCGTTACTGCAGCTCCCATGAGACCCTGTGCTACAGCTTCACCAGTCAATTTCATCTACAGGGAAAAAGAAAATGATGACACGTCGTTCAAACAGGCATTTTAGTTTTTAATTCATTCACACTTTCTCTCTGCTGCCCACTCAGGGCAGAGAACATTCAGAACATGACTAAAACATTCATCTCTTGAATGATCAAACTTGAAAGTTTTCTGTCTCAACTCTTCTGTACCTGCTTTGCCGTGACGGCCATGTTGGTTACATCCTGAATGCGGTTATCAAGGAAGGTCCAGGTGTCCTGGAAGTCCGGAGAGGAATCCTGCAGCATCACCAGCTCCGTTGCATTATACAGACCGGTCAGCACTGCCCGCTTCGTGTACCAGTTCATCTTCAGACAGAAGGCGGACGGAAAAACAACTTTGACGTTTTGTTGTGGAAGAAATAGACTGTTACTATCACATATGAATTTACCATATATTAAGATAAAAGACGCAGACTAAAAAAAGAAACATGCAGAAGAGTGAGATTCAGAAATCTGAAGGATAAAAAGAGAAAGAAGACATGAAAGTTGATTTGGTGATGGGAGGGGAAACCTGAGACGTAGCAGGCCGGATATTGTGGGGGTGATGATGAAAGGGGGAGAGGAAGGTATGAGCAGAAGAAGAGGAGGATCGAAGGTGGGAGGATCCACTCACGTCTGTGGAGCGGTCCCCGGCATAGTACCAGATGTCATCCACCATTGTGGAGAGATGCTTCAAGCTGTCGGGGATGTTGTGAGGAAGGAGCAAGATGCTCATCGCCTACAGACACAACAGCAAGAAAAAGATGAAATGTAATTCTTACCGTTTCTGCTGGGAGTGAGTGTTGATGGTTACCTGGGGCCAGGATTCCATATAAGGGATGTACATCCGCAGCCTGGTCTCTACTGCATCTCTTAGGAAGTCAGCCGTCTTCTTTGGTCTGCAACAGAAATAGCCGACTCATTTAAACCCTTTTACTGCAGCTCTGCTTGTAATTTAGAGCTGTCCTATCGATGAGTCACGTCTCAAGTCTCTTGCAGACTCTAAAAGGTTTTATTTCTGAAATGCACAATGAGGTTGTGCATACATACTCTGCCTGACCCAGCTGGACTTGCTTGTGTTGTTCAGCCAGGATCTCTGTCAGCTTGGAGTTGCACTCGGAGATGAAATGTAGGACCAAGTCTCCCGCTCCGTTGGTGAACATCCCAGTGGAAGCAGAGGACAAACCCACAGCCTGGGGCCAGCACAGCAATAATTAAAACATGAGTTGACCCTTCAAAGATAACCTGTAGCCTCCTTTAACATATTGTAATTAATTTACTCCTGTTAAATCCAATTGTTGCACAATCCAGATAATCTCAAATTAAACAACTGCTTCAAAAACTAGCTTAGCCTTAAAAAGGAGAAGTTGTTGTGTTGAAAAAAAAAAAACATTCAAAAGAAGTCAAGATAACATTTTAACTGCTGATAGAAGAAGTAAAAAAAGAAAAGTAATAAATATATTTGGAGATTGTTTAAACCTTACTTCAGCACCAGCGGAGATGGCCTCCATGGACCAGCCGTGCAGCGGGACAAACTCCAGAGCCGCCGTCAGAATTCGAGCCTGCAGCTGCTCTTCCGTTTCATACTCCTCGTCCTGCTCCTGGTCACTTTGTGCAAACACAGAGTAATAGTTTACAAAGAGTGAAGCACTATAAGTTAAACTTGTCTGAATTAGCATTTTGAGACAGACTGCTCAGCAGGTGGAACAGCAGCAGAGCTCGCAAACAGCTTCTTAATGACTGACCCGCTGCTTGGATCAGAATCCTGCTGGGAGGTGTACTCATCGTGGGTTGTGGATGATGATGAGGAGGAGGAGTAGGACGAAGATGCAGAGTGTTTGTCAGATTTGGACTCGTCCTTCAGTCTCAGCGCTGCACAGTGGAAGCCTCGTCTCAGGCTGCTGCACTGAGAGGTTGTTGATGTCGGTGCAGCGACCACTGGAGGAGAGCAGAGATTTTACTCAGTCTCCACATCAACTTGGTTATTAGGGTTTTTCATTAAGAACGGTTACTGGGTAACAAAAGTCTGAGCTGGGACGTTGTTGCTCACACAGGGATGGAGGGGGCGTGGGGAGGAAGCACCCTGAAAAAGCAAGTTACTCATTCACCACAGATGTCTTTGAATTTCAGCAGCTAAATGTAACACATAAACAAATACTCTTGTTTAAAATTTGTTTAGCGACAGGCTGGCGACCTGTCCAGGGTGTGCCCTGTCTCTCGCCCGGAGCGCAGCTGGAGATAGGCAGCAGAAACTCCCAACCCCATTAGGGAGAAGGGTGAAAGAAAATGGATGGATGGATGGATGGATAAAATTTGTTTTCAGATTGCTGGGGTTTGTATTTTAATTTACCTTTTATTTGTTTACATATAAGTAGTTTATATTTATCCTTGACTGTTTTACTAGGGTAAATTTCAATCAAGTTGGAAGAAGCCAACATCTTTAAATTATTCATGTAGGGTTTCTCCCAGTGTATTATAAGCCTGGCGGGACGCCAGGCTTTACTTGTGCCTCCACCAGGCTAAGCAGTGCTTATTTATTTAACTTTGTTTTTTTTTTAAATGCTTGCATTTTTTAAGACTTTATAGTTAAAAAATTATAAAGTTTTTATAGTTCAGATATTCCAATCTTCAATCCAATCTTCCAGTAACACATAATTATAAAGTTATATTTTTCAAACTTCTTGTCAACTTTAAACATTTTTACTCAAAAACTTGCCATTGATCAGTAATCTGGGATCAAATACCAAAAAATATATCTTTTTTTTTCTTGTCAATAAGCTCATTAACAATATGGCTGCACAATTTGAGAAAACTGGCATTAGTATTGTTGAACATTATAATAATTTTAATAAGAAAATCCATAAGTAAATACCAACTACTTCTGCTTGGACGAAAGGCTAATGTCCATAAACATGTTATATTCATTGTGAGACAAAATTAAGCTTTATTCCACTTTTTGGAAACAACCCTTGCCATGTCTGCAGAAAAACACGCCTCTCAGCTGTAAAGACTAACATGTTTACAATGCACTGCAACACGATTCAAAAATGCCCGATTTTATTACTCAAATACTTAATTTTTATAAAGCATACGGCGCCAAAAGGTAACCTGTTTACTGTCCTTCATAATCACCTTCGGTTAGCTAACGTCAACTCTGGCTTTTTTTTTTTTTCAAAATGTAAAACTGAAACAGAAAGAGTTGTAGTCGTGTTTTTGATTTCTTGGGTGTTCTGCGGTGAAACAAAGCAAGAACGAGTCTGTCTTACCGCTGGGTAGCCCTCGGAGGAGCCTTCCAGCTCGCAGTCCTCTCAGAAGCGCCGCCATAACAAGCTGCACAACTGGGAGGTTCACAGCTGCGTCACTTTACCGCGACGCAAATTTACCGGAAGTTTGGTTTGAAACAAAACTTGACTGACAAAACAATGTAAAATTAAAATCAATGTCACTCAATTTTTTTGTACATGAAACACAATATTATGCAAAATAATAATTATGTATTCAGTAATAAATATACATCACCACATTATCCCTGTTTGAATTAAATTCTTTAAAATGTTGAACTTTAAAAAAAAAAAATAAAAAAAATATTTTGAAAGTTAATAACCGGAAACACTCCCCTTCAATTCACTTAGGCGACTTATTTTGTGTAAGGACAGTGCGAAGAGCAGGTGAGTCATTGAGAGAAACACTTTTAGTTTTTATTTTAATTAGTTAATGCTACTTCTTGGCGGCGTTTTACATAGATAACTAGAAAACCATTATTTATTTTTCCTGCGGGTAGAACTTTACGGCTCTCACCGTCTAAACAACGTGTCAAAAAACGTCAGAAGTGTCGCTAACGGCTACAAACTGCGTCACTGTGTCGGTTTTTAGTTAAAAAAAAAAAAAAAAAGATTTTCACCAAAGGTAAATTTGGTGGATAGTTGTTGATGCTAAAAGCATTCGGTTTACATCAAGTGAGGATTTTAATTTGCGGCTTTGTTACACAGTTTGACAGAGAACATTCTAGATAACTGGTCAGTTCATCTTCAAGGTTTTATTTGTACACTGGCTGATTTGTAAATTGGCCACTTGAAGGGCAAAGTCAACGATTGACATAATTTAGTAATGTTTATAAACCCTAAAGCCGTGTTTAAAACTTATACACTGGTTCTGAACTGTAGCCGGGACCATCATATATACTGGATAAGTGTCATTCTCTAGTTCCCATCTTTCAAAATCTGAGCAGCATTAAGAAGTATGTAATTATTATTATTTGTTTTTTTTATACATACAGAATTTGGAAACCCCAAATTGCATGCTGGGTGCTGCTGCAGAGAAGCAGAAATGTAAAGTGTGCACACTCCCCTGTATTTGTTTATAAAAAAAATAAGACACTTCAGGCTTGAGGCCTTTCACAAGATTGGAGTTCAGAAATCTAAAAACTGATCTGGAGCCAAAAACATCCTCATTGTGATCCGGATCCTGACTGGTGTCTAGTTGGGGAGTCTGTGCTTTACATCTAAGTATAATAAAACAATTATTAAAAAAAAAAAAAAAAACATCGAACCCCGAAAGATAAAACCATAAACTGAGAAAGTCCAGGGTTTATATTTTAGTCAGAGGGTTTTTTTTTTTTTTTTTTTTTTTTAACAAAGAAAAATGTACTTATTTAATGGTCACATATAATCTTTAAAGGTTAATTATAATCAAACCTTCCAGGAAATAATGGAATTATTGTTTTTTTTCTGTTGGTCTGAGCTCGAAGGGTCACGTGATGTAAAACTGGTGGTTGACGATGTCGACAGATCAAGGAAAAGAACAGCAAGCCTGTCATTTTCCTCTCCCACTATGTTGTTTTGTTGATGTATAAATACTGCCTGCCTTTGTGTTGTTGCTGTGTTGCTTGAGCATTATAATTAAAGGTACTGACATATTATGAAGAGCTGACACCCAATCTGCAGGTTCAGACTGAGTCCTAAATGTTGTGATCTAATCTTACCTTATTTTTTTAGAAGATTTTTCTAATTTTTTGTTTTTGCAGTGATTTGTAAATTATCAAATTTTTTTTAAAAAGAAAAATTAAAATTGTAACAATTTTGATTCATCTTTCCCCAGGAAAGCATGGCCGACCGTGGTATCAAAACAGGAGACAAAGTGCTGCTGGTGTGGACTCAGCCGTCAACACCAGAAACCTTGAAGCAATATGCCGAGGAACTTGGGGCAGCAGTGGGTGCAGATGGAAAAGTCTCAGTGGAGAACATGGAGAGACTGTCGCTCTGTGAGTCAATCGCCCACCAATTTAATTATTTAACCCAATTAAGTTTAATTGGTGAAACATCTTCCTTGAAAGAATTTTTCTGTATTGAAACATCCAGATTATGGCCAAGTTTCTTTTTAGTAAAGTTTACCCTGTTTTGAGTTCTAATGGGATTGATGTCTTAAAATCCGATATATATGAACAAAAAAATGTAACGAGGACTAGACAATAACATTTTCCCATTGAAGGCATGAGTAGAAAGTCTTACAGTAGCTCTCCCTTCTACATCACAGCCTCTCATGCAGCTTCGTCCTTTGACTGGGTGCTCTCCTGTCTTCTGGCCGACTGCTCCTACAGCCATAGTCCGGATACTTTAGCTGAGATGGTCAGAGTGCTGAGACCTGGTGGGAAGCTGCTCCTGGATGAACCAGTCACAGGTAAGAGGAATCATTCCTTTCAAGTTGCTTTCTAGTCTCTTGTTGGGTAGTTCGGTCACTGTGGCTGACCCTAACACAGCCTCACCAGAGACCCTTTTGTCCTCCATTTCAGATCCCTTGGGTCTGAAATACCCAAGGGATTACAGTGTTGGACTACATGCCCATCCATCCATTTTATGTTCACCCTTGTCCCTAATGGGGTCGGGAGTTGCTGGTGCCTCTCCAGCTACGTTCCGGGCGAGAGGCGGGGGTCACCCTGGACAGGTCACCAGCCTGTCGCAGGGCAACACAGAAACAAACAGGACAAACAACCATGCACACACACACTCACACCTAGGGAGAATTTGGAAAGACCAATTAACAGTCATGTTTTTGGACTGTGGGAGGAAGCCGGAGAACCCGGAGAGAACCCACGCATGCACAGGGAGAACATGCAAACTCCGTGCAGAAAGACCCCGGCTGGGAATTGAACCCAGAACCTTCTTGCTGCAAGGCAACAGTGCTACTGTGCAGCCTTGGACTACGTGTGTAACTTAAAAATGGAAAAGAAATTAGGGTACTTGGCAAACCGGATTTGTTATCCTTCACTTGCAATGTGTGCAAGTGAAGGATACCTTGTAACCTTAGTTATAAGATTTATAACTAAGAAAGTAGCTTTTTTGCATCTGTCGTAAGTGTACATTTCTTGTCTGGAGGACGTTTGTCTTCAGCAGTGCTGCATTAATTCTGTGCTAAAAAGCTTAGCACTACTACAATATAAATATGTTTTATTTTTTTTTAATAATTTTTTGTACATATGTGACATGATAAATTCCATTCATAATGGTCTTAAAAGGTGCTAAATATGTGTTAGTGTTACTATGAGAAACTGAATCATTAGGAATTATGTTAGATTGCCAGAAGAAAGTACAGCACAACTTTTCTAAACGCAGTCCTGCTGAAAAGCCCAAGGTTGGTTATCGTTTGTCATGCATTCACTAAATGAACTGTGTTTGTGTTACAGGCACAGAAGCACAAACAATGAGGACTGCAGAGAAACTCGTGTCGGCTCTGAAGTTGTCTGGCTTCGTGTCGGTAACAGAGGTGAGTGAAAAGCAAGCGTTCAGTAAAATGTTCCAATTTATTATCTGTTGTGATTATCCTGGAGATGAACATTGCAGAATTATTAACCAAATCACTCCAAGGAGAACGAAACAGAGTTTAAATAAGAATATCAAGCCGTCATTAGAATTAATTCAGTGGCTTGCTGGTTACATTGTTGCTAAAACCTCGTTTGGTTCGGTTTTTTTCTGAAGTTTGTTCCCTCTGCAAGTACTGACCATGTAGGTCAACTACTGGGTGGCTGGATTAAGAGATGAAAGATAGTGGAAGAGTGAGTTGTTTGTAAGTTAGCTGGTGCATCTGAATTTTTTATTGTTTTCTCCCTACTCTTGCCGATTTTTGTTATTATTAATAATAGTGGTGGGAGAAGTTAGATGGTGGAGGGAGCAAAAAATATCTGTAGTCTGGAGAAATTTCAAGAAAAACACAAAGGATAGTAGAAAAAGAAGCAGTCTGCCCAGAGGAGGGGGTGGAATGTGGCCCTAAATAAAACACAAGTGATTTGGTAAAGGGAAACTAAACAATGAATTCAAACTCATTCAAAGAGTGTGATGCTGGCGACTGCAGCACAGCACAACCACACTGTAACCAACAGTGTGCTCTTCTTCCAGAAACATGAAGACGAGCAGAAAATTCTGCTATCATAGAGATGCGGGAATAAAATTGATTGTTTTCTTAGTTTATATTTCAATTGAAATGTTTGGTGATTGTATGTTCAGGAAAACATGTAAAAAAAAAAATTAAGTCTTTTATTATTTTAAATGTGTTTTAAATGAATGCAACACTTATTTTATTCATCATTCAGCTTGGGACTCTGGGCTTACAAAGAAGAAAAGCCAGTTTGTTCTATGTAAATATGTTTTTAAAAGTTATTGTGTGATGTGTCAGCACCAACTTGTCAACTACTTGGAATCAGTGAGTACCTAATCTGAAATAATCACACTTGTACTCAGGCTGGAAAAATCGGCTATCGGTACACCCGATAGCCGATAAAAAAATCACAAGATTATCTGTGTTTAATCCCCTCTTAGATCTGCTGACCCTCTTGCTGTCTCTTCATCCAGGTCAGTAAAACAGAGCTTAGCCCCAAGGCGCTGAGCTCCCTCAGAGCAGCCACTGGTTATCAAGGAAACACTCTGACTAGAGTCCGTGTATCTGCCTCCAAACCCAACTACGAGGTGGGATCCTGCAGCCAGATCAAACTGTCGTTTGGGAAAAAGACGCCGAAGCCTGGTGAATTTACAAAGACGGTCTGTCATTCAGTCACCGTCTTCATACCGGCTTTAGCAGCATTTGTTCATTTTAATGTCTATAAATGGTAACATCTGTGTGTTTAGCAGAGAAACCAGTTCTGGATCCCAACACTAAGAAAATGTGGATGCTGTCAGCAAACGACATGAATGACGAAGACGTGGTGAGTTCAAAGGCAGTTCGATTTTTCAAAAAACCACAGCAGGAATGACTAAAACTGTGGTTAATGAGTTGTGTTAGCAACTGTTAGCTGCATGCCCTTTGAATGAGCATGCTTTATCCAGCTTGCACAATGACAGATAGAAATCTCTGAAATATCATCAGAAAATGCTGTATTGGAAATTTGAGCCTGGAATTTATTAATGGTATTTTGTCAAAACTGGGTTTAAACAGCTGAAAATCCTAATTGCACAAAAGAAGAACATCATTTTTGGAGTATTTTTAAGTGACTCAGTAATGTTTTTTTTTTACTGTTGTTCAGTTTCTGACTTGTTTTGCTGATTGAAAAAGAAGATGAAAATACGACAAGCAGATACAGCAACTTTCCTGGGTTGAGTTAAGACAATTACGGATAATACAAAACCAAATAGAAGTAAGAGGCTTACAGTATACAAATGTAGAGTGATGACATGAAGCTAATTATCCAACAGTAATTTTAAGATGTTTAGACATGAAATATAAAATATGGCAAATATGAGTCATTTCACTGAGGACTGTTTGATATTAAATATAAATTTAATGTAAAATTGTGCAATATCATAGCAACATATTTATTAGTTTATCAGAAGCGTTTTCCACAAACCGAGCATTAAAAAAGCGTAATCTAGCTGCAGCCTCCTGATGCAGCTTGTCCCCGCTCTGCTCCGTTGGCTGCAGGATCTGTTGGACTCTGACGCTCTTCTCGACGAGGACGACCTCAAGAAGCCGGACCCAGCTTCTCTTAAAGCTTCAAGCTGCGGAGAAGGAACTGGCAAGAAAAAAGCCTGCAAGAACTGGTAAGGTCACCCGTACGTTTTAAATCTTTCACTTCAAGCGCTAAGCCAGGTCAGAGAGGTCAAAGGTTGGGCTATTCTCAGATGACATGCTGATTTGAGGTCCTATTGTATCTACATCTGATATATTTTCACTACGTCGTTTCAGACTGTTAATATTTTGAGATGATTTAGTATATTCTGTCATTGTGCAGCACATGTGGGCTTGCTGAAGAATTGGAGCAGGAGAGCAAAGAGAACCAGAAAACTAACCTACCAAAGTCTGCGTGTGGAAGTGTGAGTAGTGTAAAAAAAAATAAAATCAAAATGTCGACTTGTTTCCAAATAAAATGATATTGATGTATTTTATTTGTGCCAGTGTTACCTTGGCGATGCCTTCCGCTGCGCCAGCTGCCCTTACCTGGGAATGCCAGCGTTCAAACCGGGGGAGAAGATCGTCCTGGACAACAACACGCTGACAGACGCCTGAAACCAAAATATTCCACGTCTCTGCTGCTCACGCTTCAGGACATCAACATTCCTCTGTTTCCATCCACCCAGAACTCGCCAGCCCCCCCCGGGGGGTTCTCATTGACGCCACTGCGATGTTGTTTCCCATGAGGCACCAAAACGCCACAACTTTACAGGTTGTTTAACAAGCGAGAACCTAAACAACTCATTCAGAATTTTACATTAGCAATCAATATATCTATGATATTTGGTGCCTGAATTAAGAGGATGCCAGATTTTTCATGGGTCAAAAGAAAATGAAAGTGAAACCAGCGTTTTTTCTGGTAATCTAGTAATGAAACTATTTACCTCAGTTGTCTGTTTTTTTTGTTTGTTTTTTTTTTCATTCATTAAAACTAATCACAGAATATAAATGTTTTGGGGGGTTTAAATCATGTTCCGATATTGTCAAAACTGGAACAGTGATCTCCATCAAAACGTAGCGACACAGAAAGCTGCACTGAAATTGTTGAACTGAAACTTATTTATGTATGAAGTCATCATTTCACTTTCTGTCATTTATTAGAAATAAACTTAAGACTAACTAAATTTAATCCACAGAATGTGGTAAAGAGCTCTTATACTTCAGGTATCAGAGCTGTTGCCATCAGCGTATGCCTGTCGGTAATCGATCAACTAGAGGATCTTTTTTTTTTTAAACAATTGTGTAATATAACTTTATAGAAAAATCTTTGACACTCAGGGCACCTAAAGATGTTACTTCTGTTTTATTCCACTCTTTTTTTCTGTTGTTTTATGTTCCAAACTTTGCTTTCTTCGTCTGTGCAAAGTTGGGATTTTTTCAGGAACAAGTCCATGTCTTGATTTTCACTATAAAACAAAACAGTAGGTCTGTTTGAGGATAAGTTGTGTAGGAGGTTTTTATGCCTCCATATCAAAGCCTGTTCGGCTCTGAGGATTCCTGATGTTGACATATTGTTTAAAAAAAAAAGGCAAACGGTAACTTCTGTCATTACAGCAATAGTAAACACACCGCTAAATATGCTCTAAATAAGAGACTTGAGGTAAAACTTTTTCAGTCAGTTTTGGATTCACATCAGTGACCCGTGATGCTGAAGTCCATCTTGACGTCTCCTAAACTGGGCTCGAACGTGAAGCTGTACGACACGCCGGTCCTGCCATCACCTAAACCGTCCCACGCCGACCTCAGAAAGTAAACTCCCTGCTTCCTGTGTCGACTCCACTCGCAGTCCCCCTGCAGGGAAAACAGAAAAAACACCTGCCGTCAGATTTCAGACAAATCTGAATGATTTTAACAATTTCAAAATGACTACTTTAAAGAGTGTTTTCCGATTTGCTTGGACAAAAGGGGAAGGTACCTGCTCACTGATTGGTTGAGTCAGACCCCCACTGACAGTGACATCAGCAGTCAGGTGATATTCCATCCACAAGGCAACACCGTGACATCGACCTGTCCTGAAACCGGTTTTTAAACACAGTTTAGCAGAAATACCAAGCGCTACCTTCTGGACAAATTAAGCAGCAGTAGAAGAAAATTAAACTAAAATATAAACAAACCCGTTATAAAAAAAAACATTTTCTCCCCTAAGTTGAAGGTGGCATTTTTTTATTACAGTAGTTTGTAAACTTATGCACAGTTTACAAACTGAAATATCTGAAATATGAAGCTACTCAGTAAAAGTAACCTACACGAAAAAGTGCATTAAATAAAATAATAATTTAACTACTGTAAACACACAAACACTCTTCTGATTCTCCATTTGTAGCGTCTCAAGGAAGGAAGCAGATCTACCTTATGAAAGGCAGCGAGCCCTGGCTGCTGATTGGCTCTTGAGGGACACACTGTGTGAAGTCAAAGGTCATGACAGCAGCAGGGTGAGTGAGAGCTCGACATGGATACTCCCACAGCGGGTGGGGCTCTGCTTCACGGGACTCACGGAAATCCAGAGAGCGCTGAGGAAACACACAGCTTGAATCCACCTTCTGCAACTTCAGCTCAGCTTTATGAACTCGGCTCATACCTTTTTTTTTTTTTTGCCTCTCATGGACACAGGTATACATTTAGAATACAGAAACACACCTTAACATAGTATTAAAACATCACCCTATTAGTAAATAACTTGCGAGATTTTAGCTTGATCTTAATCTTTACCTGGACCATCTCATCCATGGGAGTGACGTCAAAGCCTTCACATATTCCACACGGCGCTCTTATTCTCCACAAATCCTAACAATAAAGAAAAATAACACAATGATTTATTTTGAAATCTTAATGGATTCGCTTGAAATTTATTTGAAATCTTGCCAGTTTTCAGCAAAAACAGAAATACCTGGAGCCTTTCAAAGGAAACAAAGGAACGGCTCTATTAGGAATATATCATTTAATACTAGCATGTTAAAATAACTTTAAAGTAATTATATTTTTTAAATGACCGAGTCGCACGCTCATCAAGTTTCAGCGACTCAAACTGAAATGTAATTGTGCATAAAAGTTGAATTGTTCTGGTAACAACTTGTGTGCCTTTTGGATGACGTTTGATCAAAAACGCTCGATCGTCTGACCTGGAACTCCACGGCCACAACATGCAGGGAGGCCGAGCAGGGCAGGATGGTGGCAGCGGGCCGCAGGAGGCCCGCCAGAGCGGTCCGACAGTACCAGAAGAACAGGGAGTGCCACGGCAGGAGGCTGGTGCTGAAGTACGGCTCCCCCATTAGGACAGAAATCTGCAGGAGGCGTAACACCAGGTTTTAGATTGTCAATTTAAAAACATAACTGGGTCTTTTACTTGTGAAGTGGTATTTTAAATAAATAAAACATTAATAAAGTTACTTTTTGATTACTTTGCTTTAGTTGGGACAGAAAATAACTAATTACTAGAGCTGCAAATTGTTTTTATTTGAGATCTGGATGTCATATTGTTATTTTAGCCCCAAACGTTTTGTTTTTTTTCATTGTTCAAATAAATCCCAGTCTGAGTGACCCTTCTTTACTGTTTTGTGGTGATTGACTTAATAAAATTATTCTGACTGTATCTTAAAAAAAACTTTCGACCACCTGTATTTTTTGTATTTTTGGAGGTTATGTCTCATAAAAATACTAAAAAGCAACACTTGTTCCAACTCCCTACTTTCCAACTGGGTACTAGCTTGATGTTCAGAGAAGCAGATCAGTGTGAAAGATGCTATGTCTGATAAAAATGACTGTTTTCATCCTCTTGCTCTGCTTTTAAATCATCAAATGAATGAAATGTACTGCTGCACGGTGTGATCGTCATTAAAAGCGGTACCTGCTCTCCTCTGAGGTCCTGACTGGTGAGCTGTTCAGGCCTGATCTCCAGCAGTTCAACCCTGCCTTTCTTAGAGTTGGCTTCCAACACCTGCAAATTAATCAGAAAATTTTACTTTTTTCTATTACAAAAACAACAACAAAAATGTTTAGATTATGTAGCTTTTGCAAAATTTATTCAACAGGACTGACAAGATGTTTTTTTGGAGTGCCGTGGTAGCTGACGCCTAGTTTAGTTAACAAAAAAAGAAAAGTGTCCAAAAAATGTGGGTTAATTATAATCTGTAGTTAGAACTCCACTCGTCAAATGCCTCTGGATTCATTCCTGCTCCAACGTGCCCAAATTCAGCTGATTGTGGTCACAAATAAAGACCAGGGCTTTCCAGAGCTTGTTGATATGCCAAAGAGCTAATTAAGTTTTCCCTCTACTAATCACCATCCCATCATTTGGTACCAAACAAAAGCCTTCAGACAATAACTTTGTATTTTACCTCCTCAATAACTTGTTTGGACATTCTGGAGTTTTCCAAACTGAACACCTGAGTCAGGAACAGCAGCACAAAAAAACAAAACACATTAATACAAGAACCTGAGCAGGGACATTTGGATCGCAGGAGCTGCCGTACCGTCTTGGCTCCCAGCATGTGAGCGAACACAGGAAGCAGACTCCCATCGCTGACAGAGAGACACACGCTGTCCTCGCTCAGCACCTGGAGGGACCGCCGCTTTAATGAACGCACGCAAACGCAACCGTGTACACTCGGTCGCGACGACGGCGTTCGCTTACACTGCGAAGAGCTGCGACGTAGCTCCCCGTACGCCGTCTGTCGTTTAGTTCGCCGAAGCGAGGCCGAGTCCAGACGAGGTGAGCCTGACAGGTGCAACACGGCCGAGACGGCGGGGTCTTAGCCTGTCCCTCCTGCAGACTGAAACACCAAGACAGACAGAGGTTCACCAAACTGAGGACTAAACGTTGATTAATTGGGGAAGTAATGACAAAACAGAGCTGTCCAAGCGGACCTGTGAGGCTGGAGGCTGTACCACAGACTGTAGTCGTCATGGCAGACTGTCAGACTGAGCTCCTCTTGCTCAGCCACCTGGCGTTCTGCAGGCAGGAAGTAAACACTCTGCATCCAGTGATCCCGCCACTAAAACACACCAGTGAGACTCGGATTTACTGGAGAAACTCAAAGCTGGTTTTTTTCATTTTGGGTCAAATCTACGTCATAGATGTTCTCAAAAATCTCTGTTTGAGAACATCTATCAAATGGTAGGAAGTATTGATAAAACACATAAACAAAACAGTTAAAATATGAAGAAAAGCTCTGTCTGCATTCAATGACTTGTATAAACTAAATAATATCTTTTCACGCTGACCAGGATTTTAAAATTATTTGTGATTTTTTTTTTTTGGCAATCAAAATCACTGATTTTGTAGAGCTACTTTAAAAATATTTGTTACTCACCACATTGATCACAAACAACAACTTGACAGGTGGCAGCAAAAAATGCTGCCACCTGTCACAAAAAACACAAAACTTGTCGATAAAAACCTTTGAATAGCTGCTAAGACTAAAAAGGTGAGCAATAAATACATTACACTAACAATTTGAAGTCCCCCACTTTAAATTAAACTCAGTTTAAGCTCATGTGTCTTAACTCTTCTGCACATCTTTTACCCCCAACAAGCTTTGGAGTCGTCCCTGTGGACAGATCTGCCTCCTGAAGCTCTGATCAGTTACTCACTGGGGCCTTCGCCGGCTGTTGATACGCCCAGCTGGGAGCCATGCTGCACACAATGGTTCCGCTGGGATCCATGTCCAGGTCCCACCAGGACAGAACGACCTGAGCCCGACCGCCTGACCGAGCCACGAACCTGGTGGAGTGGGACTGGAAGGCACTGCTGACCGGTTTGCTGAAGTCCACACTGGGAAGGACGCAGACATGTGAGAGCGGCGACTCCGTGCTGGAGACGAGAAAAGCAGGAGACGCTTCTACCTGAACATGCTGCAGAGCGGACTCAGCGGGGTGAAGCTGCTGGGGGGGACCTGGCTCAGCTGGACGTCACAAACCGAGTGAGCGCCGGCGCAGCGGCCGACGCCGGGCGGCGGGACCAGACGGGCCCCCTCCACCTCCGCCGGCTGCAGCTGGGCCCAGCTCCACAGCAGCTCCGACTCCACCAGCTGGGCGTAGACGGTGGCCTGGTGAGGCACCGCCTCACAGCCCGCCTGCACACAGAGAGAAACCATGAAGAGCCCAAATAACAACAGAGTTTTTCATGATTTAAAAGGTTTAAATGGAAATCTGACAGATGAATAAAACAACCAAAGTGCAAACATTTTTATCTGGTCCAAAATGAAAAAAAAAAAAGTTTGAGGTCTAACTCTTTAATACTTTTTTACCTCTACAGGAAAAGTGCCATTGAGATGAATTAAAAAAAAAACATCTCCAATAAATAAAAATGCACATAATGCTCTAAAAACTATCTGCACTAATATTTTACTCAACATATCGTGTGTTTACTACACAAATCCTAAAAATATCTCACACATTTACACAAACAAAATATGAGGAAAAACTTACTTAATTTCTTCCCAATGAGACCAAATGAAACAACAAGTTGAAGAGAAATTAGATCACATCTTACTAATTTCTGGCCACAGAGCAAGCCCTTTACTCTGCAACAAGGTGGACAGTCATTGGCCAATTATATAAACACTTGAACCAATGAGAAAAACCCTTCCAAAGGGGCACAAAATGCAAATTTAAGGCATCATCAATAACTATAATTTTTTGTATATAAAATATGTCTTTTTCTTTTGTCTTTTTCAAACAGAATAAACAAAAACAACAGATTTTAAAAATATTTATATTAAGAAGATTTATTAATTTTATCTATTGAAAGCCTTTATGAAATTATTTCATGTTACCTGAATAAAATAATTTGCATTTTCTCTAGAAACTACTCGTGGTTTTTAACTTATTTCTACAACTAATACCATTTCTATTTGCGAGGAAATGTTCGTGTGGGAATAATGTACGTATGAGAGAGAGAAAAGAAATAAATTGCAGCTTAAATGGCCTCTCGTACATTTCTGTCACAAAAGAATAAATGACGGCTCATCTGCGCGGACTGAATTTGAACGGTTTTGGACAAACCTCGACCAGGTTCTGGTGAGCGTGCTCGTAGCTGGGCAGAGCTCCCTCCCCGATGAGCTCGGTGTCAAACAGCTCCGTGATCAGCAGGTTGGCTTTCTCGTGCATATCCCCATCTGTTAAAACCAGAAGACTTACAAGATGAAGCCACTGAGAAAGAAAACAATAATGACTTTTAGTTTCACTAATAATACATAGGCGCCTGCATTTTTAGAAACAACTTTCGATGAGTTCTCGGAAATGTTTTGAGACATAACCGTAACATGAGAGGTTACGTTTAAATAAGCGGATCGGCAGGAAATATCTCCAGAAAAAAAACAAAAAACAGATTTGAACATGATTAAACCTGTGAGATTAAATTTAAATGCAACCAAAACATAATAGGTGAGTCATTCCTCAGCTTAGTTTAAAAGTAACCAAGCAAAGTAAATGACATTAACTAATTCATTCAATTCAATTAATTCAGGTAATTTCATATTGAACACTAAGGTTGGGCGATGCAACAGATTCAGTAAACAGAAGGCACATTTAGGACATTTACTTTACATAAAACTGGTTATAATCTGTTATTGAGTTCAATTGAATTTACAAATCCAACAGTAGCCATCTTTACTATATTTAACAACTTTGATTTTCTTTTTTTTTTTTTAGGTATAAAGGAATTTCCAAGTTAGATATCAGTAGTCATTAAAGCAGATTCAGCAGGGATGTGTAATTTATGGCTTTCTTCTCTCTCACCTGGCCCCACCGTCACGTCTGACGAGTGTTTGTTGATAATCTTGATCTTGTCAGCGAAGTTGTTCTTCTTCACGACGCACTGAGCTGCTTCTGCCATGGGCTTAAAGACCTGCAGAAAACCCATGTTTTATTACAGTTATTTAGGAAGAGCAACGCTTTGTGCAGCACTCGGCTTTTCTTGCTGGCTCGTCATTAAGTGCTGATGGCATGATCTCAAGGAATCTTTAAAAAGTTTTCTTTCAACTTGGACTTGGCTGCTTTTCCGCTCATTTTCACTCAAGTCCCTCATCATTGAGGGACTTCATGCTTCACTGCACAAAATACAGTGAAGCATAAAGAACAGACAAAACTTTAAAGGTCAAATGACATCAGAGGTCAAACGATGAAGAAATTGTTTTTGTAGGCTTCGATTTTCAGTGAACTTCTGCTGTAATTGACGACATTTTACGGGACAAACGGAGAATGTGTCTGCACCTCCACGGCGTAGCAGAAGTCGGCTCCGGCAGTGACGGCCATCATGGACAGGAGGCCGGTCCCAGTCCCGATGTCCAGGACGACGACTCGCTCGCCTCGAGCCTTTATTCTGGACACAGCGGCCCGGATACCCTGGTAGTACTTCTCATTCTGAAAGGAAAGCATTTACACAACCAAACTTTCTTTTAACACTTTTAATAAGAAAATATTTATTGTAAATAGTGGTGATTTTAACTTCCTTGTCGAATAATGCAGGTGATATTTGATGAGTTCAGGTGGATAAAATAGGTTTTTAAATGATTAAAAAGGCTCTAACGCCAAAACGATGAGGTATAAACAGATTCAAAATCATAAGCCATATGGAGACCGTCTATGCCGTCATTAATCAACTAGAAGTCACGACGTGGATGGTTGAACGCAGTCAGAGAGCAGCGATGTGTGTGGAGTTCTCACCCTGTCGTGGTCATGCAGCATGTCGGCATAACAGGACCTGAAATAGAAACATAAGCACCATCAGACAAACGCGGAGGATTATTTCATCTCACAACACTTCGATCGTGACATTTTAAGAAGAACTGTTGCAAAATCAATTCTCTTTCAGACATCAACCCTGCCTGTAGATTCAGATTGTTTTGGGCCTGTTTTTTGTTGCTTGTTTTATCTGGAACAAAAAAATACAGAATATTGTTTAAATCAATGCATAGATCTGGTAAGCCTCCAACTATCAAAAAAAAATTAGAAATCGGAATTGTATTTCCTTCTCAATATGACTTGACATAATAAATAATCTGCTGCGTCTCCACTATATTATTCACCTGATACTAAACATCTAGAAATAATAGGAAAAAAAACATTTTAAGATAACGATCTAATTCAGTGGCCAGAGATAACTTGGATTTTATTGGCATTCTAAACCTCTGCAGATCTGGAAAAAATGAAGAGCCCACTGCACTAAACCCCATTAAAAACCTCCTGGTTATTCCACTACATATTGATTTCTGGACTCTTCCTGAGTTTAAACATTAGTATTGTTGTTTCTAAATGAACATGAATTTGTTTTCTTTGCATTATTTAAGGTCTGAAAGCTCCGCATCTTTTTGTTATTTTGACTATTTCTCATTTTCTGCTAATAAATACAACATTTTTGCTTGGAATTTCGGAGACAGTAGTTCACAGAATAAAAGAACAATGTTCATTTTACTCAACCATAAACCTATAATGTACAATCAGAGAAACTGGTCTTATTTATTTTATTTTTTTACAAATCATGAAAACGTAACCTTTTTTTCAAACACCATAGTGGAATAATTTAATATCCCAAGTGTTTCTTTGTGACTTACTCTACAAGTAAAACAAGATCAACGCCATTTTTAAAGTTGACCCTTAATTAACTCATCTTTCTTTTATCAAGGTTTGACTATTTATTGACTATAAATGTTCTGCTTGTCTCATTACAGAGCAGAACCGGGTCAAAGCTCGGTGTTGCTGACAACTTAATGTTTTATTAAATAATGCTTCATGATTTATTTTAACAGATATAACCGACGTTGTCCTCTCTAATGTGAATTTTAATGTTCACATATTCATGCTTTTAAGCCAAAAAGCACAGCGGCCCCTCGCCGCAGCGTCCATCCGGTCTGCCTCGCTCCCGGTGCCGCCCGGTCGTCTCGGACCCACCGGGCTATCTCCTGGTGGTAGTCGTACTCCTCGCTCTCCTCCACCCAGTCCAGAGCTCCGGTGGTCGGGTTCGCTCGGCCACAGAAGGTCTTCATCTCCGCCAGGACGTCCAATGAGAGGGGAAAAAATGCTGGTTTTAGTCGAGCTATTCACCGCAAACCTAAAAGTTAACAGGATTTTCTTTTAACACTGCATTGCTTCCATGCGGGCCGCCATATTGGAATGAAACGTCACTAACTGTATGGGCACGTGACCAAAGCGTGTCACGTGTCGAAGAGCGTCATGTGTTTTCTCATCGCTAGATGGCAGCACAGAGCTTCAGATTATTACAAAGAAACTAATAATCTGCCCAGAATATGTGGGTGTGGTGAACCAGAGAACAACAGTCTGATTTATCCGAACAAGGAGAAAAGAAGTTTTACGAAAGTCTACTTTGAATATTTTTATTTAAACTTCAATGCGATCAAGTTTACAGTGCATACAACAACAACAACAACAACAAAAAACACACCACAACTTAAATACAATAAATAATATCTGGTATAAACAACAAAGGAGGAGACAACTTTGAAAAAAGTCAAGTTTTTGGAAAATAATAACCTAATTGGCAATAAAAGTTATTACGCAGTATGTTTATCTCTTACTCACTGGGAGCATTCTCCTGAAAGACTCTCATGTATTTACCTTCAGTTTTTATTTTATATGTTGATGTTAACATGCATCCAATAAAATGCGAAAAAATATCTGATCTTTTTTTTATTTTTTATATGCAATTTCTAACAAATCTGTAGCATTAACTCTGAGAACCAGCTGAGGGAGAGAGACACTCATTTAAGGCACGACAGATCTTTACAGTGAATGGAAGTGAGACCCGAACCAGCAAGTCACCAACTTTTTCCCTGATGAGCTGCAGCAGAAACAGATCCATCACGCTCCAGAAATCTGGACAGCAGAGGATGCTTTTCCCCGCTCGATCCACCGTCTAGTCACGCACACTTAGCCGTCGGCAGGCAGAAGGCCAAGGTGGAGGGCGGCACCAGGATGTCTGTGAAGATGGGCCGGTATCCGGCTGGAAGAGGGGGGGCGCTCTGCTCCAGCAGGTCCAGCACGGCCCATCGGACGTCCCTTGAGACGTCTCCACGGATGTCCAGCAGCACAGACACGTGCTCCTCACTGAGGGGAGACGAAGACACGGCGCGTAAAATGTTTGAAAGGTCAAGCACTCTGATGATTTTGCAAATGATTTTGTGCTAAATGAGTTTTAGAAGCAGACAGTTACGAGACATGGTGTTAAAAACAAGCGTTTTGTTTTAGACTGAGTCAAAATAAAAACTAAGTAACCCAAAAAACCCAAACAGTTTCAAAACAGGTTTTAACTGAAAGATATCTTAATCATTTCCGTCTCTCATGTTGACATGAAAGGTTGTTTTTTCTGCTTTTGCTCACAACGTTGCTTCAGTTCAGTGATGTCTGCAGACGTTTCTGTCACAGCTGGTCAATCAGTTTGACTGAAGCATTGCCACACTTTAGTTTTTTGTTTTTCACCCTTCCTTTAGCAGATCTGTTGCCACGCCATGTTACATTTATTTAAAAGCAACAACCAGAGACAGGCCATCGCACCACGAACACAAAGGTTTGTGGAAGCTCAGTTCTGCGTGCGGCTGCATCGCTTTACGTGGGGAGGGGTTACCTGATGTCCGGATATTTGGCTGCGAGTCCAGAAACCTCCAGAGTGAGCATGCCGGGATCTTTGAGACGGATGAAGTCGGCCAGAACAGGGAGCAAAGCCAGAGGATTCACTTCAGGAAGCGACACCTCGCTCTCCTGCTGAGACTGGAAAGTGATTGAATGGGCTTTACAGACATGAAAGGCTGCCATGTTAAACTTATGCTGTTTAATTAAACTATTGATTAAATCAGAACAACATGGTTAAAAAGTCTTAATGCTTTTCTAATTTCTTTATATGGGAGAGGTGATGAATCAGGTCTTTTTCTAAGATGCAAATGGCACGCACACTTACTTTTACATGATGGTGCATTGGTGCAAAATAATATTAAACCTTGCCACGAGGAAAAGAAACTCTACGGTCCAGTTTCTGTTAAGATGTTTCACCACACTATTAAAAATAAAGTTGGGATCTCATCTCGTCATAAAAACCAAAACCATGGCAGATCTGATGCTTTTTATTTTATTTTGAGTTCTGGACATTATTCCTGTCAGTATTGATCTCCAGATCCACAGCAACAATGATATAAAACCCTTACATCGTGATATTTGTATTAGACAAGAGCATGTTCTCTTGTCTTTCCTATTTAGAAGAGAGGCCTCTGGTTAACATCATACAGCATGAAAATTAAGCTTTTGCAATAAGATAAGTTTATTTTAAGGGTTTTTTTTTTTTTTTTTACACATCTCATCTGTAGTGGAGGCTGCTGCAAAGGGTTCGACTAAAACAGGGCAGTCCAAGTGCTAGACAGCTTCTATCCTGCAACCTTTAAACGCGCCTTCTCCAAAACACCTAAATCAAAAACCCAAATTCTCTCATCGGTCAGTCAGCTCTGCAGAGGCCTGGTAACGATCTATCCTTTTGATTCAGGTGTTTTAAGGCAGAGATGCATCACTGAATCTCACCGACTCCAAATAAAAAGAGATGGCTAATGAAATAACTGCATGTCCTCACCAGGCTGTGGAAGACTTCTCTGAGCAGCTGGTCGTCCAGGATCATCTGCTGGGCCAGCTGCCTCCTCTCCTCGCTGCTCCGACACACCAGCTTCTTCTGCATCAGGGCCCGGACGTACTCCACCACCATCAGCCACTGGGCCTCCTCCTGCAGTCGCTGCAGCCACAGGGAGCAGGACGGGGTGATGACGCAACATACGCACAGCAAATTTCGCCCTCCCACAGGAAACAACTGGGTCGTTGTAATACGTGTATGAGACGTACATGTATTTCTTTTTGTCACATGTTTTTTATATTGGCCAGGAAGGGTAATGCTGACCTCATCCGTTGAGATAACTTTCTTGTATCTTTGCTGTTTCTCTCTCATGGGTCGTGTTAAAGTAACGGCTTTCTGTCAAAAACTGTCCTGTTTAACACTTTTTTCTTGAAGTCCAAATTTGGAGTCTACAGCTAAAAAAGCTGCCCTTTCAGGTTCTGCCACCTGAGCTGTGGATCCCTGCAGCTCCTCCAGAACGACCAGGGGCCTCTTGCAGCTTCCCCGATTAATGTTTGGGCCTCAGAGCTGGACTGGGACCAAAAACTGGCTCTGGTGTTTTTGGCCCTGGCTGCTCATCATAAATATTTACACAATATGCATGCAGGCCTTTGTAGGGCAGACGGCCACAGTGTCACAATTCCCGTCAAAGAAACACTGCTAAACTTGTCTTTTTGGTGTTTTATAAAATGTAGTGTTTATACTGATTTAAAAACCCATAATCAGGTCATATTCATGTCAAATAAAGAGCAGAGAGAGAATTTCACTGGTTTCACTTCTCTGATAACCAGTGATAAATCATCTGCTTCCACAAAACAATGTTTCACTAATTTTACATGATAATAATAAGCGGCAACATCTGCAAACTGTAACTTTATATCTAAGAAGTTTTGGACACATTCCACCTCAGTATTGTCATTTTGTGTTGTTTTTGACTACGTGCTGCGTCTGAGATTAAGTTGCTGGGCTTTTCTCAAATTACCTCATGAAATCTAAATGAAGACTGGCATTGCAACTTAACAAAATGCTAAAGCACCCACTTCTTCTCAAAGCAAAAGTCTGCCGAGTGATTTTTAGTCACCTGCCGGCAGGGCGGCCGCACTCGACCGTACAAGTCCAAGTGACTTTCCAGGACGCTGCACAGTTTCGGGACGGGATCTCCCTGGACCAGCCAGGGTCGGGTCAGCAGGCCGGGGAGGAAGGGCTGAAGCTCCAGCAGCAGCTGATCCATCACCAGACGACACGCCCGCCTCACCGCCCGGTCCAGAGCTGCCAGCGGGTTGGGGGGAGTCCGAGAGAACATTCCTTCAAAGCGGGACGACTGCTGCTGCTGCAGGCTCTCTGTGGACTTTCTAGATTGAGCAGAAGACGATGCTGAACTGAGAAGTGTTGAGTGTTAAGATGATGGGAAGGGTTACGATCAGAACACGTCTTACTTGAGGATGATGCAGTTGCTGATCGAGGCCAGCAGGTAGTGGAGGTAGAACTTGTTTTTGTTGTTGGTCGGATCCCTGCGGTGCTCCTTCCCAAATTCAACCAGAGCTTCCCGGAACCTGAAAGTTGCATTAAAACATGCATTTTCTTGTTTATGCAAAATAAGACATGGTTTTAAAACGGTAATATGTGACAAGAAGAACGAGAAAAAGGCTAGATAAAAGTATCAAACAGTTGTATGACTGTTCAGGTAGCCTCTTGTTGAACAACACACCTGTTGAGGAGGTTCTCCACCTCATACAGCCCCATCTGGATGGTTTGATCTCGCAGGGATTCCCCGATCATCAGAGCCACCCGGGCGTTCTCCTCCAGCATCTGGCGGCCGACAAAAAGTGACACAAATTATGCAGCCTGAAAACAGCAGGAAGCGTTTTTACACAGCAATAGACACATAAAGACTTTACAGTAAGCAGATCCTGGGAGTGGATACTGATGTAGACAATTATGATCAAATCAGCCGGTTATAATTTATCTCCAAAACAGTGTAACTCTACCACTTGTGATCTTTCATTATCTGCACTGAAACACTATATAGTGGCTCAAGTTTGTGCAGAAAATTCACCTGAGTGATGATGGTGGGAAGGCTGGTGTGGTAGAATCCTTCGTGGTCCGTATCCGGCTCCTGATCTCTCTGCCAGTCCTGCAGCTCCACCTGCAGAGCTTTGTGCATCCACTCAGATACACTCTTCTGCAAACCCACAACAAAAACAAACAAAGAAAGACGGGAGTCAATGTGGTGCTTTCCAAAAGTGTTCATAGGACTTGAGCTTTCATATTTTGTCACATTACACTGGACTTTATGGGATAATTTGGGACGGAAAAAGAGTATTTTGTATTTTCAATTACTTTTACTCAAAAGCAGACATGCATGAACCTGTTTACCACAGCACAGGCTTTTAAAGAGAGTGACTCGTATCCTGCTCTTGTTGCTGAGAATAGATAATAAATTGTCTAGACCTAGAAAAACAAAACAAAAAACAGAAAAAAATGGAGGAAATTGTATAGATTTTTTTACATGTATATATATATATATATAAAAAGTTGTATAAGAAATAACTTAATGATAGTTTCACTACAAAAACAAAACCACTTCATTTGGTATTATGCAGGTAAAAAAAAAAATAAATAAATAAAGTTATTCTTGAATTTCCCATTTAAAGGATATTATGCTCTGTGGCCCCCTGTATAATCATTTTGGTCCATGTTTCGAAAAATGTACACACCTTTTATAGGCTATAAAAGACTAGACTGGGACAGAAGTTCACTTTTCCACAATAACTAAAGACTCAGCCAGAGATATTTTGAACCAGACAACCAACCATTCTTAATGGGAAAACCATTAATCACTTTTCATCCACTTCACAACTATGTGCTACTTTGTTTTGGTCTGAGGCTGTAAAAAGAAAATTATGTTCTGCAGAGGTTTTTGTTCTTCCTGCTTAGAATTTGTTGGAATTTGTTGAATGTGTATTTTAGATCTTTTGCAATGATGCAGCATCTGAAGGTTCTCGTTAAGTCTGCAAAAAGCCGCCCACACCTCACCGGGGCAGAGTTATATTCTGAGTAAAGTCGAAGAAGCGACTGTGATCGACTCACCCGGACACTCTGCACGTATTTGCTCTGCAGCTGCTCGACGCCCTCAGTGGAGATGAGCGGTCCCAGCTCCGACCTGTCCGACTCCGTGACCAGCTCTGGATGTCCCATCATATCTGGGCTGCCAACAAAACCAACCGTTTAACGTCCACCATGTCAGGACACTGGGCTTGATTATTCACTGCGATGCTGCACTCATAAACGCCGTCCTTCATGACGCGGACCTACGATTTCTTTGAATAATGTTGTGAACTCCTGCTACACAAATCCACACCTCAACATCTCCGCCTTAAATTTTACTGAGCGTGGTTTATCACGTTCGAAATATACATTTTAGATTCAGCTTCATAATCGGAGCTGAGTACGCTTGATCTGACGGTGGAGCAAAAGGAGAAAGGCAGGAGGTATTGATGGATTTCCTGTCTGCTGTGTTCCTCGGTTTTCACGGGAGAATTTAAACCCATTTTGTCCCACTTCTCAAGAATCGCTGAAGATCCCGACATTCATGTCAAACTGCAGGATCAACAGACATTCATCGTCAAAGTGTCGGTGTTGAGACTCACCTGTTGTAGATGTGCAGCACCCAGTTGAGCACAGCGAATATCTCGCCGCTCTCCAGATCCCAGCTGCTAACCTGGGCCACACAACGATGAAAACAACATGTTTAAACTCCACTTTGTCCTTGAAGACGTGAAAGTGTGTGAATCAAAAACACGAATGTAACAGCCTTTAAGTAAGTCAAGACTAGAGCGACATGCTGTGTCTGTAGAGCAACTTCAATAATTAAGCTTTTGGTGTAACGCCTTCGTCAAAACCAGCGTAAAAAAGTCTGCAATTAACTTAAAAACTACGACAAAAATAACACAGAACAACCACACGAAGATGTCAACAAACAAACATGGAACAACAAGGTGTCACCAGGGTTCCTACAGATATTCCAGGATAAAATTCCCATTTTAAATTACAATTTCAAGATTTTTTTCTTCTTGGACAGTTTTGGTTAAAAGTATTAATCTGGAACGGTTTTGAATATTCATCGGGTCTTATAATGAAACAATGAGCTGATCTACCTACTTGTCTTACATCTGGAGTGATGTAGATGCCCTAGTTTTCAAAATCCAGAACCTGTCAAGTTGCTTGATAAGAAATAATATATCAAAGATAAATGTTGATTTTTTTTTTTTTTTTTTAAAGCACATTCGCAACTACATTTTGTTTTTAAATTAAAAACAAAGAGCGGTTATATGGCTTTGTCATGCATTTTACAGGCAGGTTAAGAACCTCAGGCCAAGCAGGTAGTAAATGTGCATCTGGATGAGTCTTTATTTTTTCAGTAAGTAAAAAAACAAAAATACTAATAAATGTTAAAAGTAAGGTGTGATATGGCAAATCAACAAAAGTCATGACGAGTCAGTGTGGAAATCAAATTGTTTTTCAAGGATTATTAAACTGTTGTTCATCGGAAAACAGAAGAAGGAGAAAGTCTCTCACGCATCACAGCTGTCGGTGCAACAGTACACAAGTCGTGAATCCCAACACCACTCACAATTCATAAAACATCGCTGACCTGCGCCAGGTGAGTGTGTAAACAGCGGTGGCTGGCTCTCAGGTAAGCTGCAGTCAGCTGGTAGTGAGGTGGGACGCAGTGCTCCAGCAGGTGGCGCACTGTGGCCAGGTCAGCCATGACGGCGTGCTGGAGGGCACAGAGGTGGCCCGCCAAACCCGGGCCTCGCGTGTGCAGATAGGAGACGCTGCGAAATCGCGCAGAGACCGCCTCCTCTAGTACCTGGTGTGGAGAAAGTGGGAGATTTGACAGGCTGAAGTTTGTCGTGTAAGCCTGAGTTTGAGGTAATGCTCACCTGGAAGAAGCAGGCCTTCCAACAGCGAGGTCTTCCTGCGGGCAGCGGCCTGCTGCTGCCGCCTCTCTCCGCCAGCAGAGCCCGGTCCAGGGCCTCCTCCCGCTCCACTATCCTCACCGCGGACACAAACGGCGTGGGGTTCTGACGGGCCAGAGCCAGAGAGCTGCTCACCACGGCCCACAGCTCCTTCCCTGCAGCCACACACCGGGACAGGAAGTCAGTGCAGTGGTTTGAGATCAAACTTCTGGACTTATTTTTTTAGTTTTCATCCTAAATTATTTCACAGAATGTGCTATTTATCCCTGATCAACCTGCCTGAATAGGAACCATCGATCATCTCACGGAAACAATCCAACATGGTTTGTTTCACTTCCAGTGGTACCGGTACACCACACAAAATGGATGAAATAAAAAACTAATCTAAATCCTTCAGCTTCCCCACCTATCATCTGTGGAACCTTGGACACAGTTTGGTTTCCCAAACTCTGGCATAACAGTGGGTGTATATATACCCACTGCATATATATATATATATATATGTTGCATTTTCTAATTTAATAGCGTTGAGACTAAAAGTTAAATTCACTCTGTTGTCTTTTTGGAGCGTGAAGGGAAAAGCTCCAGCTGCGTCTCCGAGGCGTCCTCACCCAGGGCGTCCACCAGCTGCCCGACTCCAGAGAAATATTTGGCCACCAGCTCCGCGTCCTCGCTGCTGAGTGAACTTCCTGCCGTCCCAGCGGCCCCGTGGAGCTGCCAGAGGATGTCGTCCTGCCAGCGCTCCAGATCCATCAGCCGGGCGTGGGCCTCCAGGAGCCGCCTGGACTCCACCAGACGCTCCGTCTCCAGCACCATGCTCTGTACTGCACACAGCCAGGAAGGGAAGACTGAACGTTAATCTCAATAATGGCGTCTCAGGAAGTGAAAAGCTTCTGCACTGAATCCTGTGTCAAACTACTGTGGCGTGAGCTGCAGTAACACGGAATTGGTGCGTTTTGGAAATGCCTTTAATACTTTTCCCTGAAAGGCATGTGTCAAACTCAAGGCCCGTGGGCCAAATACGACCCGCCGTAGCTTTTTATGTGGCCCTCTAGATTCTAGACTAAACACTAAGTGTGCTTAGATATTATGTTATCAATCAAATCAATGCAGTCTTTATCTGTTTAATGCCAAATTATCTCAATCACTCCTTCCAGTTTCTTGAAATTTATTGTGAAAATGTATAATTCATAATTGGGAGCTTATTGCAGATTTTTCTCAAAAACTGTCAAAAACCTCTTTGCTTGTACTAAACAGCTGCCTCGGCCTTAATTAATGTCAGATTACAGTCCATGATCTGTACAGCGAGTTATAAAAAGTCACATATACAATTACGTTTAAGCGCAAATATCGCATATATTTCCTAACGCTTTCATTTTTATTGCAAAAAAAATAAAAAATACAGAAAGGATCACAAAATCCTGGAGGGACTAAAAAGATTTTCAATAATATTCTGCGATTTTAAGATTCTCATTGATATTTTAACAGTTTGTGAACAGGTTTTATCAATACATTCTGGCACAACCGGGCCTTTAAGAGCATTCACAAAGAGTTTGAACTCCTGCCTTCAGGGGCTTCATATAAAAATGTAATGTAGCACTGGTGTCTTGCAGTTAAAAGGTCCCAGGCTCAAATCCCATCCCGGGGTCTTTGCTCTTCCTGGGTATTCCAGCTTCCTCCCAAACACATGACTGTTTGCTTAACTGGCATCACCAAGTTGTTGATAGGGTGTGTGTGTTGGTGGCTTTTCCTCATACTGAGCATGACTCTATTGACGGCGAGAGGAGAACCACAAGAACCTGGTCCAGTTCGATACTTGGTTAAATCTATTCAACTGAGGAGCAACCACACAGTTTATGTCAACAAGCCACTGTCTTTACATCAGAAATACAACAACTTATTTTATTTGGTTGGTTTCTTGAATAAACCCTGGACTCGTCCACTCGTCGCTGTGGCCAAACAGTGTCTCATCTGACGATTGATGTTTATTTATTTAATAATAATTAAGTTGTTATTATTGCTCATTCTTGTGTAACGCTGCTGCCTTTTGGCCAGGACTAAAATCTCAGTGAGACTTTCTGGGTTAAATAAATGTAAAACAAAAATTAAAAAGTTACTTTTCCCAGGATGATATTTGGTTTGTCCGTGCTGCTGCACATTTCAGGTATTGATCTTTCTATTTTTCTTGTTTCAAGACCTGACAGTTTAGCTGATGATGATTTAATGCCTGAACTCCGTCACTAATTCTCCTTCCTCCAAAGCGAATCATAAATGTTGATTTTTATCATTAAAGCTGAAAAAAAGAAACAGCTTAGTAAAAATTTCATGGCACATATAGCCCATGACGAGTGTGTGTGTGTGTGTGTGTGTGTGTGTGTGGGGGTGTGTGTGCGTGGGTGTGTGTGCGGGCGTGGGCGTGTGTGTGTGTGTGTAAGCTTCGGACCAGAACTGTAAGACATTATTCCTGCACAAGCAGTGCAGTCACACGGCGGCTTGGAGCTTCTCACTGGCGTAAAGTCGAGGCAGGTTGCTGACGGCGGCGAAGAGCTGGCGATGGTCGACCGAAACCTCTCTCAGCTTCTCCAGCGACGCCAGGCAGTCTGCGTTTCCATCCGACTCCAGCCCTGCTTCCTTCAGGGTGAGCGACACCTCCCTCAGCTCGTCCCGGGCCTCCCGCAGCTGCTCCAGGCCCCAGCCGACCCCCTCCAGGTACGACTGGACCATCGACTGGAAACAAATCATCCCGGCAGGTTGGATTGGCTTTTAAAGTGGCATTAATCAACAGGGCTAAAGACTTTTCTACAAAAATGAATGACTTCCTTCAGACTGTGGTCACTTTTTAGCTTATTGTCAGACCTTGGAGACATTTTTATAGGAAGATTTAATCAAAACGACACAATCTGCTGTTTTTTTCAGGGTTAGAGTTTGTGAAATGTACTGAAAACATTTTTAACCAGTTGGATTGTTTTAGTATCACGCTATTCAGTGAAAACCTGGAAAATATTAGATAATCAATAGACGATCTTTCAGAATCTGTGCCAAGTCTTTAATTTATTTGATTTCAAAACATATAAAATACATTTCTAATACTCTACTACTATTTACTACTTTCTTTGCCCACTCCCTAATTTTTGCATATAATGTTGTCGCAGTCAAGTACAAGAACTGAACTGGAAACGAGGGACAAAGTTCAAAGCGTCCAAAGACCTTCACGCACTTTGGAAACCGGCGGCGTGGACTGCTTTAAGTCATTATAAATATGACGATGCGCCATTTTGGTTCTCTCTGACCTTCAGTCTGGTGTGGATGGAGGCCGTCCTCTGGCTCTCTCTCTTCTTGTACTGGCCCAATCGCTCCAGATGTTCGGGCCGACAGAAAACTCCAGACGCCCACTTCAGAGCAGCGCCGCGGGCCAAGCACTCTGCCCGCTCCACCTCAGGCCACACGGCAGCCTCTGGTTTCAAAGAAGAAAATCAAGTCTCTGGTTGAAATGTGGGTTTCTCTTACAGGACTTTGTGGAAATACTCATACCTTTTGCACTTTGTCACATTTTGTCAAGCTGTAACCAGTTTTGAAGCTATTTTTTGTTGGGATTTTATGCATCAGACTGACAAACTGAAACAAAAGTGTTGCACAGCAGTGTCAAAATGTTCTATGAATACATCCCAAACAAGTGCGGTGTGCAGATGTATTCAGCCCTCGATACCACTAGAGAAAATCCACATCATTCCCACTGTAAAACATGGCTGTGGCAGCATCATGCTGTGGGAATGATTGACTTCAGCAGGGACAGAAACCATTCAGAGGCTGTGAAAGAGTCGGGGATGAGACAGAGGTTCACCACAGCATGATAACTCCAAACACTGTACTCCATTAGAGTCTTAGATCTCATGTGTTAGAACGGCCTAGTCAAAGTCCACACCTAAATACAATTCATAATATCTGGAAAAACCTAAAAATTGCATTTATTCAGAGCCAGAAATACTTTGGAAAGAAGGAGATCAAATTCCATCTAGATTCTAGAGCTATTATGAATAATCTGAAATGAGCTGAAAATAAATGCATGCCACACTTTTCAGATTTTGAGCTGCAAAAGTGCTTTGAAACCAATTCGTCTTCAGCCTCACAACTGTGCTCCACTTTGTCAGTTTACCACATAACGGCTGTGAATAGTTTGGCAAAGCACAGAGTTTCTTTTGCTCATGCCAACTTTCTCTTTCCAGATCAAACTGACCCTTAGACCTTAACACTGGGAGGATTTTATTTTTGATTCTATATGAGAATTAGATTAAAATCTCAATAAATCAGAGCCACAGATCAATCACTCATGAGCAAAGAAAAACAACAAAAAAAAAAGAAAAAGTCCCATCTGGGAACGAACCTCAAAGAACAGCAAATTTAGTTTCTGCAAACGTTTCCTGGAAGCGGAGCTGCAGTTGCAACAGAGATAATGGCGCCGGAGATCAAGTTAAACTTCACAAGGGGCTTAAATTGGCCGGCTGCAGCTTTTCTGTCATGGGAAAAGGTTGTGCCCTGGACTTAAGGAGACGTTTGTTCCAATGGGCATTTTAAACGTACTTCTCAAACTGATGTTTGTCGATGGATGAAAGAGTTTCCCATCAGAAAACACTTCAGGTCAATCTGGCTGGTAAACCAGAAGTGTCTGCAGCCAAACGGAGGTCCGTGAGAAATGCTCTTTAGCTCTGTTTTCATGGACGTCTTTAAGAGACGCTTCAGGACTTCGTAACACACAAACCAGGCTACTCAGATATTTGTGTTCTGGCTGTCGGACATCAGTAGTAAAAAGTACAACTTCTTTCTCTTCTATGGTTTAATATATTTGAAGATAATGAAGTAACATGGATAGTATGGATGTGCTGTGCTTGGATTTCTGTGCATGATGTCACAATGCTTCAATCTAATATTGCACTGCCGACGTTTGCTTTAACAAGTGATTGTAGGGAACAGATAATGTCTCACTAAATGGTTCATTAATAAACGTAAGAGTTCTTAATTACATTGGCAGGATCAGCTTTGTTTGCTAAGTGTGCACACGCAAACAGGGAATTTGACTTCTCCAATTTGTTCTCAATCAAGACTTTAAAATGTAAATTTAAAAGTTGTTTTTTTTTTTATCTGTGTATATAAAGTGTTTTTACAAAAAAACAAAAAAAGAAAAGAAAGACGAGGGTGAATTGTGTCAATTTGGGAACTCTGCTTAGTGTTCATCACTGAAACAGTCTCGGGGGAAGAAACTATGTACCCTACCTGTACAAGTCCTGCACGGAGGGGAGGTCAGCCCCAAAGATGACCTCTGCAGACCTGATTGTTGGTTATGCATTATTAACTAGTCTAATTGACACTTTGTTAAATATTTGAGATACTTTTGTTAAATCAGTAAGCTCCTAATTAAGTATGTTGTAGTAAAGAATGAGAGGAATAAGGCATGAAAATACATTCATCTCAAGTTACAATAGCAGCACGTGAATCTAATGATTACTTGTATTTAGCTACCATATTTGAATCAATATTTAACCAGTTGGTAATCACATGAATAGATTTGTTGTTCAGCAACTGCAGTGGTGAAGAAAGACCTCAGCTCTCAGTTTATCTGTCCATCTACATCCTGATCCATATCCAGTAGACATGAATAAAATAATTATTTCTACAAGTCTAATTTGATTTCTTCTGAAACCTGTGTTCACCAAAGGAGGAGACGAACATTAAACGGAAATAGTTTAAACAGTTTGAACCCGGTGCAGCTATCTGAAGGATCGTTACATAAAGCAATCTGTGAGCGTGCAAAAAATATGGGAGAATATTGACAACGAGACTCGCTGCATGATCTGCTTCCTAACGGAGACAAGCTTTTTATAGAGGACAGAGCAGAGGGTCTTCTGACCAGTCCTCCAGGTAGCCTGAATATCATTCCTGATCTGTTCAGACACTGAGAAGAGGGAGCTCTGCAGCCATCATGGTCACATGACCGAGCTTTGGTCTGAAGATGCACGTCCTGATTGGCTTTAGCAGGACAACAGCTTCACAAGTGGCTCAGTGGAGGTAAATGCTGGCTCCAGGTCAGGAAAACAGTTTCTGTTAGTCACAAGTGTCTTTGTGCAGATTCTGTTAACGTCTCAGTTACGCCAACAGGCCCGTCTCTGTCTCCGAGGAGGTCATGGGATGCTAGCCGGAGCAAATCTGATGACGCTGAAACGTCGTCAAAAGCAAAACTGCAACACAGTGCAACCACAGAGCGCCACGTGACAACTGATGAGCCTAATGTAATCTACCTCTGCAGCGGAGCAGAGCCCAAAGTCAAGCCAGGCAGAGAACAACACACAGTCACACACTGATTAAGCCCCATTGATGCTGCTGCTGCTGCTGCTTCTGCATCAGCAGGGAAACAGCCGGGCTGACAGCGACTGAACAAACATTATCTGATGCTCAGAGATCCATGGCAAGCTGAAAAGTTACGCGTCCTTTTTGATTTATGTAAAAATTTTAACTTTCTTATACTACTTTGCAACACCAAACATGTTATGGTCTCCTGCAACAACAACAAAAAAAACAACTCTTTTTTTCTTCACGTTTTTCCACATTTTGGGATCTTTTAACGATAAACTTCATTGCATTTTGTTGGGATTTGAAATGACAGATGATCACAAAGCACATCTAAAAAGCCCCAGAGTGAAAGGATAAATAATGTCACGTAATATGTAGCTCCATATTTATTGAGCATATCCTTTAGACATCTAAGAAAAGTCAAACTTTTGAAAATGGTCAAATAACATTCCAGACTTTCACTTCAGTCCCCAGACCCAACTCTGCTGTCAACTGAAGAGAGGATCCAGGAAAAAGTCGAGAGCGGTCATCAGTCAGAGAAGTGACTGATGGTCCGATCCTGTGACATGTCCTAGCGCTAACGGGTCGCCTTATTTCATGCTATTGAAAGTTCTAATAAGCTTTAAATAGCAGTTGTGATTATTCTCATACTGAGCTTTCAGTGTGGGATTATTATCCTACAATATGGAATGAGATGAGAATCGTTGGCCTGAAACAATAAGGTGAAGCTCATGTCATCTTTTGTTAACGCTGTTCAGGATCTTTCCCAGGTTGACGATTCAACATTCATCACAAAGGAGTTTAAATTCTGGTCACGAGTTCAAAACAGCTATCATGGCTATGAAGGTCATATCAATTTTGGAGATTTTAATGATTTATTTTAATGTTTTTTCAGAGTGGAATGGCTCTAAAATCAAACCTAAACATAGATTTAATGTAATTTATCAGTGATCAGATCAAGGGTGTAATATTTATTTAATCTTAAAGACATTTGACTCAAGAATGAGAAACTTTTCCTTTGTGTTTCCACATCAAAACAGTCAAACTTCATTCCTTTAACTCATTTGAAACTTGGTCTTAGAAATGTTCATCAGTCTAAGTTGAAAGCTCGTTTTTCAATCTCACTAAATATTCACTTTTCTGAGGGGCAAATGCAAAAAAAACAACAACAAAAAAACAAAACAAAACAAAACGCGGCGCTCCTAAAGTACAGCAAAACTGACATTTAGCTCAGAGAACAACATTAAAACCGCCTGACAAGTTTGCAATGTTTTCTGAAAATCCTCCCAGGGAGTATTATCCATCACTCAGAGGCGATCGATACGCAGTCAGACGCCACAAATCAATGCATCTCTCCCAACCTGTCTCCTCTAGGTATGGCAAAGCACAGTCCATTCATTTCTCTGGCTGAGAAGCAGCACTGCCGGCCCGTTTTGTTTATTTCTGCTCAGGGACTTTAGGGAAGTGGGTGTTGGTCATCCAGAAAAAGCTGCTGCTCTCGCCGTCTTTACCTTTAGGTTTGTCACCTCCATTCTTCTGGCTCCCAGCTGACATTGAAGTTCAGTTTTCAGCCACCCGACCGCCCGACGAGACTCCTTCAACCCCCGAGGGCGCGACCAGTGCGCAACGCGGGCCAGGGAAGGCCGAGCAGAGCCGGAGAGGAGGAGAGGAAGGAGAAGAGAGGGTGGAGGAGAGAGGGCACATATCCATTCTACTGACGACTTCCCACCACCCCACCACCCCACCCTCACACGCACTCTCTCTCCCAGACACATCCTCTGCCGAGAGGCCGGCAGGAAAGGGAGGGAGCTGAGGGGAAGCAGGAGGAGGGGATTGCTGCTTGGATGATGAGGGGGGAGATAGAGAGAGCAAGAGAGAGGAGGAAGGGGCAGGGATGAGGATCGAGGATGTGTTGCATTCAAGAGCCTGGGTAAAAAAAACAATTTGTAAACCTTTAAATGTAGGAATAACTTCAACAAAGCAGTTTCCAAGTATATGAAGGTGATAAATGTAAATGAAACAGCTTGAAAAAGCTTCTAAACTGTGTACTTTTAATGCGTAAAAGTGCATCTGTTCAGTTTAGCTTCGTCCTCAGAAGAAGGAAACTCTCGAGGCAGATTGAAGATGAGCCGAAGCTTCAGCATCTTGATGAAAAAAAATCAAGTCCAGTGCCAAATCTCTAAGCTGCTTTTTCATAGAAAACCCATTTTGCCAAGAAATTCTGTGTTTATCACTTTATTTATTAGACAAAGTCATTACAAGAAAGCACTCCTCGCTCAGCGTTTGGGTTCAGCTCCTCTCTGTTCCGGATGGAGTCATTGACCATGTTCCATTAACTTTGGAGTCTTTCCTTCATCTTCTTTACCATAGAGAGTAACAATAGCTCGCTTTACCCTGAGTGTCAACACCATAGGGCATGGTGCTGAGAGCGTCATGCTGTGGGAATGTTGTTGTTCTGCAGGAAATGGGAAAATGGGAAGATGGGCGGAGTGGAGGACAAGAAAATCATGCGAGATGCTGCAAAGGAGTCGAGACTGGCCAAACCTAAAGATACAGCAAGAAACAAATCAGATTAAAGCACGCCCATGTGTTAGAATGGCCTAGTCAAAGTCCAGATCTAAATCCAACTTAGTACTTACCATTTGCAGCTCACAGTTTATGATCCAATTCACCAATCATGACGAATATCCAATCAAAACCAACAGATTAAGTACAATTCAACCAAATATATCCAAACTCAGTAACATTCAATGACATTTGGTTCAAATTATAATAATAATAAAATACAATGTTGAGTTCAGTTTACTGGTAAACTGAACCAGTTTACCAGTTCAGTGGTAAACAACCCAAATAAACAAAGTCAGAAGTATCGAGTTCACCGCAAAAACACAAAATCTTGACAAGTTTTTCTTATCTCGCTTCAAGTCTAAACATTTAGAATACGATGAAAGAGAAAACTAACTTTTCAGCAACACGTGAGCTTGTTTTAACCCTCTATGGTAGGACTTTTTAGTTTTGGGGGGAAAAACATATTTTCCTGTATTCTTTGGGAGCTTGGTGATCCCTAATTACATATCAATCATCAAATCGGACCCTGACGCCTCCCGGCCGGAACCAGGATTGGGTTTGTTGCCTCAGGGCAACACAGGGTCAAGAACACCAAGGTTTTCTACAGTGTCTGTGAGAAGTGAAATACAAATCAAACAAAAACTAAATTCATAATTATTTTTTTTTTGACCAAAATAAATCAGACATGGTTCCAACTCATCAAATATAAAATAAACAACCAACGTTCATTAATGAAGGCTACATTTGACCAAATGACTAAAACAAGCGTTTGTGTGTGTGTACGTGTGGATGTTTGGTGCAGTTAGAGTCACTAAGGATGTTGCCATCAGTCTTTTCCCCTGTTATATGTAAAACATCAGGAAGGAATTGCTTGTTGATGTAAAAAAAAAAGAGTGTAAATTTCTGGTACTTGATTATTGACATATCTGTGAATCACCATCTGTTTATCTATGGGTTGTAGTGACCAGATTCACACCAGTGACTATAGTTCGGGCTGCAGGTTGTTTTTTTAAGAGTTTGTAGCCCCATATTTTTGGCAGGTATTGCTTCAGTTTTTGCCTGTCTTGGAATAGGACCATTTGTTCATTGATGACCAGCTTATCACCCTTTTGGACTGAAGTTTAGTCTTGAGGATAAACAAACAATGAAATAATGGTTGTACAGTGGATCTTCATGTTTTCATTGGGAATGACCCCAAATTATGAGCCATGCACCTTTTGTCCATGAAATGATCTTGCATCCATTTCCTGTTGCTGTTAGTCATTAATAAAGTTATAAAATTGGGTTTAAAATTATTTTCTTAATCAACTGCAAATCAACGCGCTACAATAATATTGTCTGAACAAAAGGGCCCCAACTGTGCAATGTTGCTCTGAGGCAACAAACAAACAAACAAAAAACAATTTTAGCGTATAAATTATAAAAACTGTTGTCTTGAAATAATCTACAGTGCTTCTTTACATAGTAAATCAAATAAATAATGTTGCATAAGCAGATTATTTCATTTATAACATCAAAAAAATGTTTTTTTTAATGGTACATTTTCATAGTTTTCATTTAAACAAGCTCCAGCATCTTGCTGAAATGGTAAGTTAGTTTTGTCTTATTTCCAGACTTTCGTACCAGATCAAAAATCCTCTTGAGTTTTTGCAGTGCAACTGACTTTGCAGCCCTTTTTCCTCTTTAGCAAACGTTTGGTAGCGGCAGCGGCACATCTGATCGTACTGACACATTAAATGTGCAGCAGTGGAACATACCGAGCATGCAAAAATATTTCCAGCACAACGATGCTGACGGTAAACTTCCCAGTTTTTCCTTTCAATCCTAAGGAATGTTTTGAGGTTTTGCCCTTAACACACATCATTTATATCAATGTCCCAGCAGACCATGAGGAAAGGACGAGATGAGGAAAACAATCAGGTGGTGGCACAAGCAATGGGAGGGGTGAATGTGATGTTGTACAGGACCTTCTGGGAGACTGGGAGTCTCCCATACTAGTAAAGGGAAAGCAGTTACTGGAAAACACAATGTATAATGTATAAGTCATTAGTCTACACCCATAATAATTGAAGGGAGGACACAAGACTTAATGGAGACTGTAATTATATCACTGAAAGAGTTTACAAAGTCTCCGACATCAGCAACCCATCATACTGGAGGATCTGCTTGCAGGGCTGGCCCAAGCCTCCATGGGGCCCTAAGCGAAATGTGGTTTTGGGGCCCTCTAGTTCTGGTAACAATGTGAACTGGCTGCAATCAGCAGCCCGATCATTAGATCATTCACACACCTGCTATAAACTTATTGCACCTCTGGCAATGCTGTTTGCATTATATACATGTATAATAAGATACATTTATTGGCCAACTGATTTATCAACTAGTTGATTTCTGGGCACCGATTTCGTGATTGGTCGATACTTGCATGTGAATCCCATCTTATCCCCTAATCTTATTGTCAGCAAAGGTTTAAAAATCAGCCTCTGTCCTCT
>CAEGAD010078465.1:0-90855 GCA_903067055.1 Poeciliopsis paucimaculata
AATTCTCCCTAGGTGTGAGTGTGTGTGTGCATGGTTGTTTGTTTCTGTGTTGCCCTGCGACAGACTGGCGACCTGTCCATTTCGGAACGCAGCTGGAGATCGGCACCAGCAACATCCGACCCCGTTAGGGACAAGGGTGAAAGAAAGTGGATGGATGGATGGATGACCCTTCTGGGCCACCATACTTTAATAATAATCTCAAACATATCAAACAAAAATCAGAAAAGTAATCAACTTTCATCATCAACAACTGTTTCACATTTTGTGAGGCTTCAACCTCATTTTCCAATGCAGTCTAATTGGATCTCGACGTGATAGGCCAAGATAAAAATGGTGGACATTGTAAAATATAAGGAAAAGGACATATGGCTTATTTATTTATTTATTTCTAAATAAAAATATGAAAAGTGCAGCGAAAATTTGCGTTCAGCCCCTTTCACTTTAACCCGTCTCAATATACAGCTCCCCTCATTTAATAGTTAAACACCAGAAGTACGACTGTTCTGCGAAAGCCTCGGGTTTGCACGAGTAAACAAATGGCGTAAAAATTACAATGAGGTCACATCTGCTATTCATGCTTGTGAACTCTCACCAAAAGAACTATTTGGGTTACTCGTACGAGGTTGGAAGGTTGTTTTCCGCAGCTGCCTCAGGACCAGATCGTCTTGCTCCTTGTTTTTCCTTCCTTATCATTGTATAAAAACTTACATGTTGTCTCTGCCTGGCAGAGCTTGGTTAGCCTTGCATCCAGACTTGCTTGATTATTGATTGTCTTAGGAAATCTCTGTATTGTGCACAATGCATGAATAAACCTGATTGAGTGATTCTACCTGGACAGTGCTTGGAAATAGTTTTTTTTTTCTTTTTTTTCCCACCACAAGCTCATTGGACTTTTGTTCTTTTACATAAACTGATGTTTTGTCATTCAAGATCAGACAAAACAAGAGAAAGAAACAAACAAAACAACTGAACAAGCGAATGTTGGAAAACTGCATTTTAGCTCAAACTGGCTGTTTTTCAGTTGATCAAATGTACAAAAGCATATCGCCTTAAAAAGACAAAGTGGGACCAGACACTCTTGGATTTTCTATTATTTTCAATGAGTCTTTGCTGCAGAGTTTGGATGCTGCAAAACGGTCATTTTACATTCCTTAGAAGATCCAGAGGGTCATTGTGAAATAAAATGTCGAAAACTCTCCCCGAAAATCAGTTCTGGATGATTCAGTGGGCTGTTTGTGAAGAAAGGCCAAGTAATAATAAGACAACAATAACACCAGTTGGGTTTTGCAGCGGAGCAGCAAATGTGCCACTGTAAAAAGTGGAAGAAAGTTTTATTTTTTGGTCATAAAAATAAAAGTGCAGCGAAAATTTGTGCTCGGTCCCTTTCACTTTAACCCTTGTTGTGTTTCTACGCGACAAGACAGAAAAATCCCACTGGAGATGTTTGCTGCACAGCACAGTGGAGGACGCTGCAATTTGCAATTCTCCCATTGATTCCATTAAAACCTGTAAGGATGCGCTGTGGTTTTAAACTTTTAACCAGCTTGTGAAAACGCGGAGTCTAATGAGTGTGCTGTTTTTGGGGTTTTTTTTTTTTTTTGGTCTTTATTCTTTTTCACGTCACAATTCAGCGGTTCAAAATGCAAAAATTTGTAACCCTTTCCGTGCACCAAAGACGGTGATCAAGAAAATATTCATGAGTTACTTTGCATTCTGTGGCATTTGTGCTGCTCCCATGCTCCCTCTGTCCAATCTGACTGAGCCAGAGCTACTTTGTAAAGAAGAAAGAAAAAACAAAATTGTGAGGGACGTCTGCGCGCTTGGACTTCAGCTGGCCAAAATAAAAGCAAAAGCCATTTTTTGAGAAAACGTTTTCATCAGAAAGATGGAAACCTCCGACGCCTGACAGAAACCAGACGAGCAGCGTTCAGCTTCTGTGCGCCGCAAATCTGGGACGAACCTCCAGAAAGCTCCAAAAGAGCCGAAACACTGACTTCCTTTAAATCAAGACTAAAACCCCTGGAGGTTTAGACCAACACTTTCGACGTATAACGACGACTCTTATTATGGCGCTAGTCCAAATGTCACTCAATTGACACTATGTTGTTTTTCTGATTTTTTAGTGTTTGTTTTTTTTTTGGTGTAAAACACTTTGAACTGCCTTGTTGCTGAAATGTGCTCTACAAATAAACTTGATTGTTCTTTCTTTGTGCCTCGACTTCCTTTAGAAGACATTAGGAAAGCCTGAATCCATTCGATTCGAGTGTTTGTGGATGTGGATCGCTCGAGCCTCACAAGAACAAGGCGACGTGTGTGACTCCACTCCTCTCTGGATCTGCAAAGGAATTAAAAGGCGTAAAGCCGTATGAGGTCAGTGGTCAGTCTTTCCCTTTGTTGAGACACCCAGTGAAGTTGAGCTGAGAGATGGACGTTGACCCTCCTCTTATGGACTCGGACGGACTCCTGAAATCAAGATGGATCTCGCCTCCGTTCACATTTGCACCCTGGGAAAATGCCCCCGGTATTCATCAAAACCACGCCCGACAAAAGCGTCGCCGCCTGTGAATGAAAATGTCTCCAGTTCGCTCCTCCGGGTCCGCGTCTCGTCGGCTAAAATGACCGGAGCTGCGTTCAAGATAATTCCCCCACCCCCTCACCCCTGAAAAATAATCCTCGTTTTGAGAATTAGCCAGGCAAAGTGTTGAGTCTTCCCTCACCTCCCGGGTGAATCTTTCATCTTAATCAGATGGAGGCTGTCCATCACACACCAAGAGCTTTTCTTAAACTTGTTAGGCTTCATCTTTTTTTATGATTAAGAGGTTTTTAGCAGATCCCCCCCCCCCACGCCGCCCCTTGCAGGTCCCAGGTGGCAAATGAGAGAAAAAAAAATTGCGCGCAATGGAGCATTTGTGCGAGCGTGGCTGCTAGCATTGTGCGAAGCACTGAGTGCATTACAGTAAAAAAAATAAATAAATAAATAAAAAATAGGAGAACAAAAACTGGAGCGGTTCTGAATGGGTCCCTTTCATAAGGTGATCGGTGTCCAGTGGGAAACCTTGAGAGCCCAAACTGTGTTTTAGGTGGGACTGCAACTGCTGAAGCCATTATCCTTTCACTCTTAAACCTTTTCTTTCTCCTTTCTGTATATGTCTGTATATATTTGAGTGCGTACATGTGTGTCCAAGCTCATATGCGTCTGCATGTGTGTGTGTGTGTGTGTCCTTCTGCCTTGAAAGCCCTGGGAGCCTAGGGGAGCTGTGAAAAATCAATACTCTTCGGCAGCTCTGCCTCTTTATTCATTTAATAACTCACTACCATTGCATTACTGTTCCACTGATCTCCCATCACAGGGCCCAGATTGACACCTTTGTGCTCTTTTACCACGCTGGAGTTTGATGTAATCAGTTAAACCCTCCACCCCGCGCCCGACACATGCATCAAAATGGACCCGCAGTTTGAACACGGGTGCATCAACAAGGCAGCGGTGTGAAAAGAGACGGAGTCAAAGTTGTTGCGCGACGGCGGAGGAAGGCCACGCGGCGTCGTGATGGCGGTCGGAGCCGAGCTGCTGCCTCTGAGGGCGGAGGAACATTAAAATAGTAAAATGACAATTAAAAAATAAATAAATAAAAAATAGGTGCTGCATGTGAAAACCGAGGCCCGCTAACGGAGACACCTTGTGTTTGCGGGAGAAATCTGTGTTATTAATCCGCTATAGGCAAGGTGTAACATGATGATTGTTTTCAGTAGGGGGAGGGTTTTGTTTTTGGTATGTGACACTCGAAGGCTGCATGTGTGTGTGTGTTTGTGTGTTCATGTACAGTGATTGTGCTGCTGCTGCTGCTGGAGCTGCTGGAGGTGGGGGTTGCCTCCCTGTGTGGGACTCGGAGCAGAGAGCAGGTGGGCTCGGGATGGAGGAGAGAATCTGTATTGATTGTTTTTGTGCCTCAGAGCTGTTTTGCCGCTGTCAAAGCCCACTCTACCAGCTGAGAGGCAAATTGCAGCGTTTACACCGGGAGGCGTTTTCTTTCTCCGGATTTTAATCTATCTAACCAGTTTTTTTTTCTCTCTCTCTCTCTGTTATTTATTTATTCTTCGAGGAGGGACGTGCTCCTCCTATCTGCTGGGTGACTTCTACAAAACCCAACTTAAAAACTTGAGACATCTTCCGGAGAAACGAGGCCTCCGTGGGACTGAAGTTGTCTTGTTTGGATGAGCAAATCAGATGGAGGGCTTGTAGAAGCCCAAGAAAAGAAAAAAATGTTTTATTCCTAGATTTGTTAAATAGCTTCTTCCTTTCCACTGATTTGACAGAAGATTTCAACAGTGAATTTCGATCATGCCACTTAAGGCCTGCACAAGTTCTTCCCCGTATTCTTTTAGCCATTACCGTCTACTTATGGATAAAAACGGCTCCTTGCATTTCCTAAGCAGATTACAGGAAGCAGATGGGCAATTTCCAATATTAAGAGAAGGCATCTTAAAAGGGAGGCAGCGGAGCTCACGGCAGTACAATACACACATTTGCAACATCCGACTTTCGCAAGCAAAGTCGCGTTGACGCGACACACACATTATGCAGTAAAAATGTTAAGACTACGCATGTCTCACGTGAGTTTAAGCTCATTTCAGCCATCAGAAAGTTCAATGACGGGACGCCTTGCGACATGTTTAAAGTTTCGTTGCATTATTCCAGTGAATAGCCAGTGACCGATGGGTTTTCTAGGTGTTGTGCTTTCAGTTTTGCATATCTGTTCATCTCCCTAAAGAATTAAAAAAAGAAGAGAGAAGTAAAATGAACGCAACACGTAACACTGAAAACGCCATCCCAACAGCAAAGTGTGATGGAGACGGCATCGTGCTTATCATGCTTTTTCGGGAGCTGAATCCAGAGTCAAGGACCAATTCCCATCCGTCGTCTGCACTCTGTCTTTTGCGGGTGATCTGGTGTGTATCTTCAAGGGCCATTGGGCGAGAAGAGAGGTAGTCTATCTATCAAAGAGCAACACAGGACACAAGAACACACACACACACACCCCTGCACGCACACATACACACACACAAGAACAGTTTAGAGAGACCAGTTAATAACCTAACATGTATGGTTTAGCAGGAGGAATCTGGAAACGTGTAAACTCCACGCAGAAAGACCCTAGGCCAGGATTTGAACCCAGAACCTTCCTGCTGCAAGGCAACCGTCCTGAAAACTGTGCCACTATGCTGCCCTGTTTAACTGTAATATTAATCCATCAATATTAGCTATTCTACAGCCATATCAGTGTCCCGACAACTGGAGGTTTGATGTAATAACCAGATTATTTGTCTTTTTTTTCCTTTTAGCAATCATGGTTACAGAAAACAGCTTTGACGACTTTTACTCTCAATCATTTATTTTTATATATTCAGCTATGTCTAAGATCAGGGGTCAATCTGAAACATAACATATGGGCTAATAATTCATCGCGTTTCACAAATGTCGGCTGATGCGAGCGCTGTCAGTTTTGGAGAGTTCTTTCCTCTCACAGTTACGAGACGCCAGAACGTGAGAGAGCGGGACTCGTTGGCAGAAGAACTGATTCTCAGCGATTCAGTCCTCGGTTCAGATGAAAGCTTTCCAGTTCATTTGTAGATCAATGCAACGGGTCTTTATTGCGTGACAGCGTGTGGCGACAGTGGAAAGTAAAAACCTGCTACAGACATTGTAGCGGAAATACCCAGGTTAACTGCATTATGTGTTATTTTACTAATGTTGTGTTTTCAGGTTCAAAATCATACAAATATAAATAAATAAAAATACATGTTAAAGATCATATGGAGGACAGAAAAGGAAAGGAGAGAGAGTCAATAAGCTCCATATCTTTCCCACCATTAAACTGATTTAGGTCTGCAGAACTTTACGGTGCCTTGTTACACCTGATGGGTTGAGTCATCAATGATGCAAAGGGCTAAGCCTGCAATTTTATGACGGTTCTGGAGCAGAAAATACACGGGAGGGATGTGTTTGCTGATCCAATAACCCAGAGAGAAAGTTAGCTGCTCCAACACAAGACTGACTGATAATCCAGCAAGAAAAAAAAATAGCCTGGCTTTTTATTAATAAAAAAAACAACAAAACATAATGGCAAACTGTAAATCTGCAGCAAGCGGTGCATTAAACCGGACACGGCTGTCAGGCTGGTGGAGGTAAACTGTTGATGGCACAAGTGTTGGATTGAGAGGGGGGGGCTCACAGAAAGCAGAGATGTTGCTGATTTAGAAAAATTAAAATAACAGCTCAGAGTTTGCAATCTCACAAATTGTCGGTCCGAGCGACGGGCGAGCGGAAGGCATCCTTTCCTCAGACGTCAAGGTGTCACTGTGAATCTGCCTCGACCTGAAATGGCTCCAAACCTCGTGCGTTCATCTGCCAGAAACCCGGCATGTGTGTGAGCGGTGATTTACAGGGCAATAAGGTGAATCATTGTAAATAAAACTGAAAATGAATGAAACTCTTGCCTTTGTTTAGTTGTCGAGTCTTTCTCTCTCTCTCTTTATTTATCCTAAATGAATCCAGACCTTGTTTGGATCACGCTGGCCGGAAAGAAAAGCCAGACAAAGAGTGCCGGAGAGACGAGAGTTGGTGGGTGCAGCTCTGCTGGCTGCCGGTTGGCCTGGCTCCATGCAGAGAGCCTGACATTAAATCATGCATTTTGCCTGTTTGCATGCGTGCGCGTGCGCGCGTATTGATTGGCTTGCACAGCTTTATTGCGCTCCGTTGTAAATGTCATGTTTTTACAGGCTACTGTTTGATATGAACCTGATTAAAGTATTTGCTCGCTAACACAGATTGCATGCAGCAAATGGCTACAAACAGACGATTAGTCAGCAATTAGGAACCGGCTAAATGACTATATGGCTGCCTGATCAAGCAGAGCAAACACGAGGTTTCCTTCCTCTCCCCCTCTCCGTCGCCCCGCGCCTCACCCTCCTCTCTGTGTGTCTAAGTAATTTACTGTCCAAGTCCCGGTTTTAAAGTTTGTCTCTTCTCTTTTTTTTTTCTAGCACGTTCTGTTTGAGCCAGTCGTGTTGAAACCCCAGCAGGAACCTGGTGAATATCGGCTGATGGATGAACACGTGTGTGTCGACAGATTTCAATAAGTCGTTTTTTAGCTGATAATTTACCTGCATCATTGAATCAGAACTAAAATGTTGATATTCAATTGGACGCCTATGTAGACGATTCAGATAAATCGTGGAAAGTGACTGATGATCTTTTGATTCTTTTAGTTATCGAGAGATATATGATGTTCTTAATCTTGTTTTAATCTCAACGTAAAACAAACTGTTGGAATTTAACCAATAAAAATTGTGTAATGATGTGCGTGCACTTTATTTGAGTACGTTTTAATGAACGTTATAATGTCTGAGTAGAAATGATGTATGTTTGATAGGTTTGTTGAGTACATTTCTGAAAAGTGCTCAACAAAGTTAATTATTATGTTTAATTTGATCATCTCATTTCTCAAGTATATTAGAAAGGGTTCATGATTGAGCAATCAAAATGTACTTAAATAGTAATAAACATTTTTTTTAAAACAAAAGATGGGTTTTTTTTAGCTGTCACCTACAGCTAAGACGCATCATTTATTGATAACTGCCTAAAAAAAATGCTAACAACTGCTGATCTAAATATATCACATCCAACATATGTAAATTGTTATTTATCATGACTGAGTTTGACTTCCTGTTTTCAACACAATCTTTGGTACGTGTAAAATATGCATCCTCCGGCGTTAGAGGGAAACGCGTGGTGCACTGGCTGCTTTTAGAAAATTCATGAAACAGTCAGTGGGCTGAGAAGTTAAGTCTGGTGGCAAGCGCAAATTTTAAAGCGATACACACTTAAAATCCGAATCGGGAACATTCTCAGTTTTGGCAGTTTTGACGTCATCATGCAGTCACAGTGCAGCTCTTGTGAACATTTCAGCCTGACAGTTTTCTGCTAGTGATAAATGAGAATCACAGGCTGAGCCAGCATCGCAAGAGTCCTGTTAAATTCTTATTGATATTTTAGATAAACTTTTAAATAATTTTGGCAGCGGCTAATATTTCACAGACCGCAAAAAAATCATCTTTATAGTGCAGGTACCTTAAATTCTTTTTCTGAGCTCTCTCTTCTTATGTTTAAAGCTACCAAAACATACTTTACTGAAAAAAAAAGAACATTTTCTGATTCATGACCTTGTTTTATGCAGTTACGTTCCAATGAGACAATTTTAAAAAGTATTAATTTCAATAGAGATGTGCTTAAGCCGTGATGCTATTATTTACAGAGGTGGGAACAAATAAAGTAATGGACAGCGAAGTCTCATTTATACAACAATAATGAAAGTGAAATTTATCTAAATCCATTAGTCCTAGTATTTACAGAGATCTAGAAGATCCAACTGGATACCAATATAATGTCATTGTAATATAGTGTTTTCTTGGTTTTTTTTTACTGTTATTTCTTGTGTGTATTCACTGTTCATGCACCTTCTGACTCATTTTATGGGAGTCCGCATAAAACACATTCTCACACACACGCACGCATGCGGTTTATGTAGAAGAATGGCAGCAAGGCTGAAGGGCGTCAAATTATTTATATGTCAATATTTAGCTGCATTTTGTTGCGTGAGAACACGTCAATAAAAATGTGGCTCACAGTTTGTTTTCAGAAACACCTCTTTGTCTCAAACGCGGAATGCTTCTGGCTTTCTGATGATCTTTTTGTTTAGAAATATTTGATGACTTTAACAAATGAAAAAATATTTTCTCAGTTTCTTTTTTTCTTGTACTTGCAATAAAATAATTTTTAAAAAAATCTAAAAGCAAAACCGCGGTCTGATACCCCGGATCCCAGAAGTTATTCATCCTCACGGATATAAAAATGTGAGAAGGCAGAAGATTGAGCAAATTCAAATCACAATGACAGTAAATTACAAAATTACATGTTTATATATATATATATATATAAACATGTAATTTTATATATAAATATGTAAATTTTTTATAAATTTATATGTAAATTTATATCACAGGTTGTCTGCATTTATAAATGTATAAATGTAGCAGTTTGACTCAATTGTAGAATGACAGCGACACCCAGCGGCCGAAAAGCATAACTACAAAAGCAGTATGAATTTTCTCCTATAGGAGGAAAAAGTGAGAGAATAAACTGGTTTTCTGTTCAAACTGGACTTTAAAATCCTTCTCATCGTGTCCACTGGGTCGCTGGATCTTTTCAATCAGACACACAAGCAGAATTTTACTCAATTAAAGAAGAAAATTTACTTCATAATTTTAAACATATGGAGGAAGACAAAGCAAACGTTCTGCTCTCGTTTCCTCCATTGATGTTCTGACTTCAATGGAGGAATAAAGGCCTTAGAAAGGCAATAAATAAACACACTTTGCTTAAATGACTAAACTCCAAAATGAATGACACTAACGAAGCAAAAAGAAGCCTTCACAATATGCTGCACAAATTTTAGAATGATGTAATATTGCGATTCAATGGTTTCAAAAAGGGTTAGAACGAGAGAATAGCCCTTTAATTGTTAGCAACGTAAGTTTTTTATATGAAGCAGTTTGATTTAAAACTTTAGTCATTAAACTGAGATTCTGGTATGTTTGTATAATCAGCCATGCAGATGGTTTGTGATGGAACGAGAGCTGCCATCTTTATTTTACTAACAGCAAACAGGTTAAGATGATGACTATTCATAGTCACTGCAAACAAAGTTTAATAAAAAAAAATAGTGCATCGTTTTTAAAAAGGTCTTCTCTATAAAATCTGGAACGTGAAACCCGTGGCCATCAGAATTCACCAATCATCTGTCTGTAGAAATGTTTTGGTGGCTAGCTTTGTTAAAAAAAAAAAGAATTTTTCACACATTTATTAAAAGCTGTCACTTTGACCTGATGGAAGAATAGGAGATAAATAAAATGTGAATAAAATAAAGTTAAATAAAATCAAGCTCCTCAGGCTCCTTCCAGTGCACAAATACACTGAATACACAGAAAGTCTCAGCAGTGTCAATCATGCTCATGTATACAATTCTCACACCTTTACCCTCCACAATTACTCAGATTTGTTTTTTCTTGTCTCTTTCTTCTGTTCCTTCACTTCAGGTTTTGAAGCTCTACTTGCAGCAGTACACAACACAAATACTTGTGACGTTTTAAGTGCAGCTTAGATTTTGATCCCACATGTTAAGAAGTTCAAGGCCTGACCTGTTAGGAACATACCAACAGGTGTCATGAAGTGTCATTCAGTAAATAATGACACTTTTAATGAGAAACTGCTTTAAAAGTTGGACGACAGGCGTTATGTTTGTGACAGTGTCCCCATCAAATAAAGTGCTACCAAAATGGTAATATATTGAAAGCACAATGCCAATAGTTTCACCTGTAAAGTGTGTTGATATGTGTCCTTCTGCGATCTGGTACCGGATGTGTTTGCAGTACTGTAGTGTGTATGAAGCATGCAATGTACAAAGTGGCAAAGCAGAATAATAAAAGATATTAAGTAACCAAAACGTTACTACATTAGCAAAACAATGAAAATACATTATAAGTATATTTTAATTGTAATTCAATAACAAAAACAGTGCATTCAAAAAAATACTAATCAAGCACATTTATATTACATAAAAAGCAATATACTTAAAGAGCACTAAGTTCAACTTAAGTTGTCCAAAACAAGTACAATGAAGTACACTTTAAATTGTACTTTAATAGAATCTAAATTCTATTAAAGTACACAAAGCACAAAAATTGCTGTTCCCAAATGTCACACTTTAAGCTAACTAATCCTAAGTGAACTTGAAATAACGCCATGATTAGTTTGACCTAAAGTATGCTCAAGTATATTAAAATTTAAATTTAACATACCAACAGGTGTGTTAAGGTGTGAAGAGGTGTGAAGAGGAAGAACAACAGGAAACGGTTTTCAAATTGTTTTACTAAAAAAAAGCCTGCGATGTATGGCTTGTGTTTGCACTGAGCCACCCTGTGTCACATTGTGCTTGCAGCCATGGCAACGAAAGCTTTAGTGCGTTTCCACCGACCTGACACCTGTAGAGACCAAACATCCTGACTCAAGCTCAGTCAGATTGGAAGGAGAGCATGCAGGAACAGCAAAAACGCCAAACATTTCTAAATTGGTGTTATATTATCATGTTTATAACAGTGTCATCTCAGTCTTATTCACACCCTGTCAAATAAAGTCTTTCAAGAGTACATTGCCAATATACTGTCGCAGAATTGTACAAATTGTCAAGACATTCAAGGTTTACAGACAACATGTTTCTGAAAATTAGCACAATAAAACAATAGGTACACTTCAGAGGACGTGTGAAACATATTTCACCAAGGACAGAATATTGTTTTAATTCAGTATCACAGTTTTACTGCAGACAAGCTAACATTTCTCCTTCCTAAGAACAGTGAGGATCAACGACAGAACATTCCCATCCACTGCACTTTACAGAAACCTACAAAAAAGAACAATAGAGCAATTAAACTGAGAAAGCACTTGTATTTTAAAGAGTACAGAAAAATGGCAAAGAAAAAAAAAATAAGACTTACAATTTTAAAGGGTATTTTAAGAAATACACACACTTAATTAGATGTAAATGTGTTTAAAGTTATAATGTCGAAATTGGTACAAGCATGCTTTTAGTATACTACATATATATGTATAGGTAGCACACTTAATACTTAGTATACTTAAAATGTATTTTCACAAATGTAAGTATGTTTGAAATATATTAAAGTATACTTTTTCTTTTTGCTAGGGCTACTTTGCATTAGTCTAATATTCCAGTAAAATCCATCTACGACAGAACATTCCCATCCACTGATCGCAATCCAAATCATTTTTGTCTTCCACATCGTTTCCTTATTAACAAATGCAATATGATCATTTGGAAACACCAGCCTAAAAATCGACACTCTCCAGCTGTTGTTGCTGTTTTGACGATAAACTTTTCTATTTGCGTGACCTCGTCGGATTGAAATCGCTAGCTCCGTGACGGACATTTTTAAACGCAGCATACTTGTGGTCAACCCGTGTGACCTCAATGTGTGAACAAAACCGCTTTGACCAGCAGGGACTAGAAACCCCCTGCAATTCAACGCCGACATATGTGGATGTTTGAAATCCAATGTAGAAAGAAAGAGTATTATCAGGCATAAGAAATGCCTGATAATAACCAAATCCCACTGACCTTTAAGGAACACAGTGAATGGCTTTGTGAAACATATCAGCGGCTGGTAAGTGACACCAGAAAGCGTTCACATCCGTGTAAAAAGCCTTGCCTCTGCATGGCTGACCACCGTTGCGTGAGTGACCGCGCATGTGGCGTTGGCGCCGAGAACTCGGAGGGGGAAAAGGATTCCCGGCGGCCCGGTGAATATGAATATCTGCCGGCCTGCATGAATAATATCCTGAGCAAATGTCAGCGTATGTGGGGTTGGAATATAAATAAACCTGCATGCCTGGAGATCATAAAGCTGATGTCTACCGCGGCGCTGCTGGATTTGTTGTCGTCTCCATCGTCAGAATGATGCAGCTGGTAGTGTCGATTAAACTCTTTATGATAAAAAGTTTTTTTTTATTTTTATATATAGTCATTCAACCCTGAATATGACTAAGAACAGAAATCAGAAGCTGGCAGGTTAGAGTTCAGGGTCGACTGCACCTCTGACCTGCATCAGCTGCAAACCCTGAAAATGGAAGCAGTGTGTTAGTGCCACCTACAGGTGGCTGTAAAAAAAAACCACAAACATAGCTGTCAACAATGATGATGATGACCAGGTATTTCACATGTAGGGAGAGATTGTGTTAGGGGTCTAAACCAGCAGTCCAATGTATCTTTGGAGTCTCATAACATCCGTCCATCTTCCATTTTGTAAGAAGCAATGAAGATCGTTCTTTTCTGCTTAAATTGAGAGGATTTCTGAAGTAATTATACGTTACATAAAATAAGATAATGTTACCGTGTCTGTCTGCCGGATTCATGACGCTAAACTCACAAGAGTTTCACCACATCCACACATTTGCATTTCCTGAATCAAGTTGAAAAAGATCAATTAAATCAATTCTGTGAAACAGCGACAAAAAGAAAGCCAGTGTTGGGGAGAAATGTGAAAGAAGATTTTTGATCAAACATGTGGGTTTAAACCAACACCTGGCGTCACCCTGAACACATCATCCCCAATACCAAACGAAAAAAACAAGGTGCTTTCACATCTCGTATCAGTTTTCTGTTCTCCATCCTTGTAATCAGAGGAGGGCACAGTAACCCATGGTTACAGAAGAAATGAATCAAGCAGTTTCAGTTTTGAGTAGCTCATCACGTCATCTGATTTAATATTTCAGAATAATATCAGACAGAAAAATGTTAAAGACATGTCCACATGCTGGCATTTTGAAGACTACACTGAAAATATAAATATGAATAAATAGCATGATTACATTCAAGAAGAATCAACTTGTTTTCAAATATCTATATTTTTAAATGTACAACTTATAAAACAAACAATTGCAGTAGACAAGCTGAAAACATACACATATACACACCACTAGATGTCGCCATCGTCCTGTCTAACAAACAGTTACATAGATAGATACACTCCTTTGCCCTGCAATATAAAAGCTAATGTGAAGTTCAACAGTTAGGTTAATATTACAGCTAAGATGAAGTCTAACCATTGTTTTCTAAGATTCACCGTCTCTAGTTCTTTATAATTATATTATGTATGTCATAAAATGAATCAAAATTCAGTAACATCGTGCCATTCATCACTGTTTGTTCTTTTCATCCCAGATTTCTTCAGATTTTGTAGAAACAAAAATCTTCCCATTCCCAAAGTTACAAACTTAAATATATTTCGTTTGTATTTTAACTTATAGGTAGAAATTGGGTGTGTGTCAGGAAACCAATTAATTAAAATGATTAAGCTGGGACCTGGATGATGGTCACAAACACTGAAGGGTTCCTCTGTAACCAGGGTGCACTTACACAACTCGTCCTGAACGTGCAACTCAAACTTGTGTGGACTAAAGAAAACAAAAGGAATTTCAAAAACATGCAAACGTTAGCAACATTTCTGTACATACTGGTTGCAAGTCAGAAAATGTGAAATTTGTTTTTTTAAAAAAAAATCCTAAACAGTATATTTTGGTCTATTCTCGGGGAGATTTTACTGAAAACATAAATCAAATGTATCACAAGCCCACTTTTAGTCCCTTCACAAATGCTCTCAATGTTCCAGATGTAATAATGTTTATAAAATAGATTTGACCATGTAAAAAACAAAACTATTATAATTTTCCGGTTTTGACAACTGCTACATATGTTGTACCAGCTAACTGTGTATATAGTAGGTATGACAACAGATCACAATGCGTAATATGTGTCAACCAAAATTATATCACCACAGTTTACTATAAGTTACCTAATTTTTATTTAAGAATCCAGGATAAAGGCGATTTCAACTCATTTGAAAACACAGGGTTATATTTCAAAAGTTAAGAGTCACCTCTTGGCAAGTGGAAGGCAGGCTGAAGTGGTTGAAGACTCCCATACATATTAGTGAGGGCATAAATCATTGTCAGTCCATTTTATTGAATGGCAACCCGTGCAAATACGTCTCTAACCTCTAGCCTTCTGGCAGCTGGTATAGATTCGAGTCCCATCATGCTGAAAACAACTTTCTGCAGACAGTTTCCTTGAAGTAGCTGTCACAACCTTCCACTTTGACAAGAAAAGACAGGAGAAACTCGCTCAGGAATTTTGCACAACAGTGCACAAGGTCCAAGCTAAATGACCTTAATTTGCAGCATAAAGGCAGCAAATAAAATTTTTTTTAAAAATTCCGCACATGAACCTTCTCCATTTCAGTCAGTTTTCATCTTTATCTGTTTTTACAAACAGATCATAAGAGAAGGCACAAGAAAGAGCATCAGTGGTAAAATTATGACCACAAGGAAGTGGATAACGGATTATTCATTCACCATTATTGGATGACATATATACATTTTGTCATCAGAACTGATGAACCACGTTGTCACGGAAACCCATTGCCTCGCGACGAAACATTGGAAGAAGGCTGAGGCACTGTGAGGTTTTGGACTGTTTTCTGCTGGGAAACCTCGGGTTCTGCCACCCGTGAGGCTTTTCCTTTGACGTATCCAAACATTGTTGCCGACCGTGTACCCTATTTCATGTGGCATCAGCGGGATGACAAGGTCGATCCATGGAGACCCTCGCAGCCTCCAAGACTTAAAGGATATCTGTGTCAGATGCTAAATCACAACATTAGGGGATTTAGTGGAGTTTGCGCCTCGGTGAGTCAGGGCGGTTACCACCGCAAGTCGAGATCCAACATATTGTTAGGCATGTGGTCATTGAACTAGTAATTTTATAAATGTTGAAGTTTCAAAAAGATGCTCTGAGTGATGGTAATAAATACCAGAAACATGCTGGGCTTACCTAATGGTGATATTCACACGCTTAGTGGGTAGAAAGTATCTCCAGTCCCTAAACTCTCACTTCTTGTTATCTTTTACCTTTCATGTTGACTCGTGGCTCTCTCAGCACATTGTTTATGCATCATTAAGCCCGAGTTTCACAGGACGTATTTACTGTGTTCACAGCAACTGTAACAGCGACTGATTGCAGTAGACCTTTCTAGTATGATTGCAACAAAGAGTGAAATCCCTCACCCTGGGATATCATTTGAAAATAATTTGACAAGTAAACACAAGTCATTTATTCCTCTGGGCTGTTGGATACTTTTTTTATTTTTTTTTTTTTTTTTTTTTTTTTGGTCACAGCCGCAGCTACTGAATTGGTAGCATAAGTCTCTCTCAGTCTCTTCCCTAATTTTCCCCCCACCTTCTGTGAGCTTAATTACAGACGCAGTGTCTTCTGCACCAGGGTCGGACACAGGTGCAAGTCATCAAACTACCTTCTACAGAAATACCTGTCTGGAAAAACCGCCTGGTGACAAATATTTGCAATGCAAATACGCATTTGGACACATGGGTGATCATCTTGAGAAGTACTTTCACCAGCGTGAAAGTAGGGGTTTCAATTGTACGGTTTCAATTGTACGGTTTTATGTAACCATGATCATTTTTTAATTGTGTTTCCCTGTGATTAACTGAAAATCTGCCCCTGGTGAACCGTGCTTCTACCCACTGACTGCTGCAGCTGGGCAGCAACATCAGGTGATCCTGTGAAGATTAAGCAGGCATGGAAAATGGATGAATGGTGTTTGAAATGGTTTGGTTGTCTCCTGGTTGTCATTATTTATAAAACCAAAACAGCAGAAAAGGAAAGGTTGTGTGTGGAAAAACTAGATAGTCTGTAGAACTGAACATCCCTTATAGGAGCAATACTTTCTACTTGCTTTCAATATGATTTAATTCATTTCTTTCATTGTTTTGGAGGAATTTTGGCTCACCCTTCTGCTTATGATATTGCTTCAGTTATTAATGCTACCATCATTTGGCTGTTGAGGGAGTTTGTTTTTACAGTCCTTGTTTAATAGGAAGTACGTGGTGCAATATTGACATTTTTGCCACTTGTGCCATAAATTCTCCTTGTTAACTCGTCAGTTTTGTCCAAGTTCATTGACGGTGATGACTGCCTTTTGCTCTCAAAGGATTATCTTAAGGATTTTCTTTTGGCATCAGTTGATGTCTTTCTTCTCTTATTTACAATGTTGATTGGTAATGAAACCAAACGGACAGTTAGATTGGTAACCATGGTTTCATGAATATAGGTCAACACACCAAGTGTTGTGGTTAGTTGGAAGGCCCAAAAGGTCCCCAGATGGCTAAAATGAAGAACTACCAGATGCCCACTTGTATTAATAGGCTTTGATTGTATCTGTTCAAAGGGATCAGTTAATGTGCTATTTCATCTCCTAGAACAGCTTATCCTCTGAGAAGCTGGCCCATTCAGACCCACGTTGACTCTCATTCCTAGAACCATGGCTACTGTTCTAGGAATGAGGGTCAAAGAGGGCTACTCTGTTTTTTATTCTGAAAAACAGAATAAGTAATTCTCTGTTTTTCTTCTATCTCTTTTACCTTGTTGCAAAGCTATAGCTAAAGAAAATGACATGAGGATGGATGACAAGTTCGAAGCTAAGCTAAGGTTAAAGGAGATGAGACGCCAGCGAACGCCCTCTTTGGGCAGTAGCTTAGATAGAGGCTAACAAATAGAATTACAAACTGTTGCTTGATGCCGTTTTGTCCTGCTAGCTCCTAAAGGTAGCAGGAGAAATGGACCAGCTGTATTTTTGGTATTAATAAATGGAATTCATAAATTCAGCTCACTGACTCTTCTTCTTCATACATCAAGAACTTTGCATGGAGAACGGATAATTCTCCATATGACCTGTTTAATCAGTCTGCTATGTTGTCTGTCTTGGTACTACAGGTTTCACTCTGTCTCCCTCCCTGACCTGTTTGGTTTGTAATTGCCCCACATCAATGAATCTCTGCCATTAGAGCCTCATATATGATCTTCCTGGTCTTTGCTCTCTCTCGAATCTTCCTCTTAGAATCTCTTCTTACTTCCCCTCGACTCTAACTCCTGACATTATGTCCACTGTGCTGCGTTTGGATTCCCTTTCCTGCAATGCTGCAAGGATGATGTCAAGCATAACATTGAGCAATCTTAGTTTTCTTGTCATGATTCTGGCTTATGCACATGTTTGTCAATGTGTGAAGTCGCTTGTGGGCATAGAGGGAACTTAGACGACCACGTAATGATCAACTTTTTGTGGTAGAGTCAAACTCTTCAGTGGTATTTTTGTATGGTTGGTGGGTTGTTTTTTTTTATCACTTCCTACGGGACTGGTTTGATTCCCTCGTGTTATCTTCTGAGTTACTCGCCAATCTCGAGCTAGCTAAAATTTGTGAGAGAACATACCCAGAAAACCTACCTTGTTTTACCGTCCATAGCTCTGCTGTCCAACACTCATCTTCTCCCCTTGGAGAAAAAAAATAATAATCTGTCCTTCTCTCAATACCTCACAACTCCTACAGGATCCGTCTCTCCTTCTTCAGAGCAAAGCCCCTTGAGAGAAACAGTAAGCCTGATATCTTTTGGAAACATTTGCTTTAAACCTATAACTCCGTGGACTCCACTAAAGACAGGCCTGTGGATTCAGCTGCACATTATTGCACATTCTGCTGTTTTAATCTTGTGTCCCTAATCTCGTTTCATTTCTGCATGTGGGTCAGGAAACTTAATATGGATGCGACATTCCTTCTTCCTGATGAGTTCTTCATTTCAGCCGCCACTCCACCGTCTTCATTACAGAAATGATGTTATCGTTCGAGTCGCTTTATAAATATGCCGGTGAAAAAGATGAACCGGACCTCTGTTTTCATGGCTTTGATGTCAGTTTTTGTAGTTTTGATAATACTCAGAATAATTGGATCAGTTCAGAGAAATAACTCAGCGGCATTCATTAGAATTTGTTTTTTTTTGTTGTTTTTTTTAAAGGTCTTATTGGATATAAAAAGGTTCAACTTTTTTTTTTTATTTCTTGAGATTTTTTGTCATTAGTGTCCTTCATTGAGTACTAAGTGAACAGGATGAAAGGAGGAGAGAAAGGGGGAAAGACATGCAGCAAATGGCCCAAGACTGGGAATTGAACCCAGGACGATTGCGTCGTGGGCTGTGGCTTCTGCACATTGTGCTAACGCTCTACCTATGGAGCCACCCAGCACCCAAAGATATCACATTTGTTTTGAATTGAAAGCCAGCACCCATTTTTGCAGTAAAACCTAATGGATTTCTTTACTGCTTTAGTTATTGCTCTCCCTTACTCGTTTATCTTTTACCTTATAACATGTTCTACCTTCACGGTCATAGTACCAAAGCAGAGTATGCAACCCAGTGTTTTAGTAGGTGGAGAACCCTTGACTTTGTGAGGTCAGACGGGCACATTTATAAGTGAACAAGCAAAACTAGTATATGAGTGAAACATTTCTTTCCTTTGATTCAAACTAGATATATTTGCGAAAGGAAAAGATTTTGCAACTGGCGATTCCTGCGCCATGCAGTCACGACGCCGCTAACTCTGTCTGAAAGCATAACTCAAAACAAGTACTACAGGAATGCATCAGTCGTGCCAGGATATTTTTGTCGGCATGTTTGCGAGGCAGTGTGTGCATGTATGTCGGCTCCCCGTACAGCCCAAAGAGGCAATATACGCTACACCTTCCTGGAAAACTCTTTAACCACAGATCCCTGGTGGTGTCCTCTATCCCACTAACAAGCCCGTTTCCTGACAGCCACCCTCCTTCTGTGGTAACCAATCCGTTTGTCTTATTTGGTAACAATATAGGACTGTGTAGCATTTTTCTTGAGATACAATCTATCTTGTTTTTCCCACACATTTTGACAAACCATTTAACATCAGTTATGTAACACTAAATCTGACATGAACTGCAAATGCACGGGCACAGTGTGAGTCTCACCCACTCCCAAACAAAAACTTGCAGCGAAACTAATCTTCCCCAGACTTTCCTTATGCTCCTTATTCTCCCACCTAATGCCGTCAGAGTAGCATCGCAGTTTTTCTTGCAATGATGCGATGCCCCAGTTCAGGTCATGGAGATAATAAAGTTTTAATCTAATTCTTATCTGATTTAACCCAAGCTAATGTAATATCACATAATATGATCACAGCATGGCAGTCACATAGACCTGGCATTCAAATTTCTCCTCAAATGCAATAGAAACTGCATTCAGATGTGGCTTTAGTGGATCTCAACACAGCGTTATAGACATATGCCATCTTCTTTAGACAACGGGGCGAAAGGGACAAATGCACAATTGGTATATGAAGCTGCAGATTTTATTTGATGTGACGTACCAGTTCTACTTCAAAGTTGTTTTTCATATTAAGACCACAGTTACTTTGTAGCTAACTGCACTTTGTGTCCTTCATAAAATATTTCTAGTCCTTCTGGACACGTCTTGACAAGGCTGTACGTCAAAGTCCTCCGTCTACAAATGCCAAGGCCTCTGGTGTTGAGATGCATCACATTCCCAACACTACAAAAATAATTTATCATGGTCAATGTTGATATTAGTGCTGTTTTTTTTTTTTTTAACAGATATTGGATGATGGCTGGTTTGGAATCCTTTTGAGAACAACGCTTTATCACTTCCAGGAAGGAAACCATCTTTGCCAACAAAGTTATTTAAGATACAAATATTTATGTTTGTTCAAATATTTATATTTGTTTTATATACATGAACAAATATTGCAACCCTATATGAAACTTATAACTTATTAAAGACAGTAGTGCAATAGAGGCAATAAAATCAATAGGATAAACTTCACTGATAGTGTCAGTGTGTCTCTAGATGATAGTTTTCATTTCCTGTTCCATAATTTAGCTTTAAATTGGTAATGGAAATGGTAAACAACATTAATCATGATTTGATAAGAGAAGGTGAACTTTATTGTCTCAAAGGAAGTTTGTCTTGGGCTGCTGCATCATTCAAAAACCATTATATTCGCAAATAAAACCACTTCTATTACAAACTCATTCTAAGAGAAATCCATACAAAAGAAGCATATTAGTATAGTTCACAATCTTAGGCACTCTGACCACTGTTACATTATCATTAAAAGGTGTAAAACTACCTTTTAATGACATAATGTAAGAACTCTTTACGTTTGTTTCTGATTAGCTGGAGAAAGTAAATGCACATCCACAAATATATCTAAGCATTCTAGTTCTTGGACGAGTTCAGAGTGACCTGGTGACACTGTAATGTAGAGTCCTGTGTAGCTAATCCTGTCTCCTGCCATAACCTGAGCAACTGGGGCCTTATAAACCTTTGCGGAACATTCTGTGAGTCAAATAATCAGAATTACGTTTCCAAGTAAGAAAAAAAATTGAAGAAATAATCTTAGACACATAAATCACGACCTACTTACAGCAAAGTTGTGACTTCAGTATTTTTGTTGTTCCTGTATCTATGGACTGCTGTAATGTTTTGCATTACAATCACATAGTCAAACTCATTTGAATTCTTCTTTTAGGTTCTGTCTTGAGGCAAGGTCTTTTCACCAAGGCTTCAGTCTCCGTCCTTGACTTCGGATGCACCTGCCGCACACCCTGGCTTTGTTCACTCCCAAACCGTCAGTCTGATCTGTTTTTCGGTGTCAGAGATGTATCAAAGTAAGGTTTTTTTTTGGTTTTTTTTTCTTTTCTGAATACATTGCTGAATGCTTTGAAAAAAATCTTTGCATGCTGTCCAGGTCTGAACCTTTGAGGTTACCTGTCTGAGAGATCTCTCGTTGAAAGCCGGCGTTGTTGAAGACCGACTTTCTTCTTGTGCTTCTCCACTGTGTTGTCTAAAGGGAAGTAAAGTGAGACGAGAGAGGAAAAGAGGAAAAAGAGATAAAGTGAGAGGGGTACTACATTGCTTGCGACTGTGTTTGCTACAACAAGCAGAGTCTGAACTGTGATGGGAAGAGACACCTTTCTGAAGCAGTAACAGTCCCCATGAATCACACAATGCCCACCTTTATTCCTCTTTCTCTCGCTCAAATCTCATTCCTGCTCTCCAGCTCCCCCTCTGGGACTGACAGTGTTGTTCGCTCTCTCGCAGCTTGTTTCCTCATGGTCACATGCACCTTGCTCCGAGCGCTGTGAGCAACATGGGATGTGCGGCTGAGCAACGGACTCCATTTGTCAGTTTTCACTTTTATACTCGGCCGATGCCGTGGACCATTTGAGATGCTTCTTTACACAGCGGGTAAAACATTTATTCACCATCTCACAGCTTCTCGTTAAATATACGTCTAATAACTGCTGATATGAATTCCACACCATATATCAGTAGCCATTCAAGCAAGCTGCACATGAAAAGACGTAAAGACAAACTGATTTGTAAGTTATTTTATGTCTTGACCTGAGTGAAGACATAAGGTGTACCTCACCTCTCACCCATTAACTGCAAGCATAGGTAGGCAAAAACGCGTAAAAAAGACATAGAAGACATCTTTGGACAGCCAAATTAACTGAAATCCTTCAGTATTTATTAAGAATCCTGCCTCTCTAATAATATTCTCTACATAATATCACCCAGCTTTCTGATGACTGATGGTCTATAAAAGTGTTTCTTATTACCAAGACATCCCACCAGAACAAGTTCGCAGTTGTTAAAAGCGCAGAGTGCTCCTAAAACCTCCACTACTTTATTGTTGCAGCCTTGGTAGCTGGCATTGTTTTTTTCTCTAAACTTTTGAATATTTCAGTGAGCACCATTGGGGGACAAAATCCTTGTTTCACCATAAACCACCCACAACCAGGTATACATGGAAATACTTCTGGCAGAAAGTCACGCACCACACAAGACTCCACTGCAGAAGAAAAAAGCATGTTAAGTTGGCCACTGAGTAGTTTGACACAATAAAATATATATACTTATTTATTTATATATATATACACACACACAGAAGGGACTGCACAGTGGCGCAGTTGGTACCACTGTTGCCTTGCAGCAAGAAGGTTCTGGGTTCGATTCCCGGCCCGGGGTCTTTCTGCACGGAGTTTGCATGTTCTCCCTGTGCATGTGTGGGTTCTCTCCGGGTTCCTCCCACAGTCCAAAAACATGACTGTCAGGTTGATTGGTCTTTCCAAATTCTCCCTAGGTGTGAGTGTGTGTGTNACGCAGCTGGAGATCGGCACCAGCAACACCCGACCCCGTTAGGGACAAGGGTGAAAGAAAATGGATGGATGGATGGATATATACAGAAGAAAATGTATCAGTAATCATACAGAAACATGTTTGCTGAAAGAGAAGGGGGCTATAGCTTAAAGGGTTCCTCAAACCTAAGGATTCGTAGTATACGCACAACAAGAAAGAGCTTTTGTATTTCAATCCATGGTGTAAAATTATGGAATAAGTCAAATACGGAGTTAAAACAAAGTCAAAATTCAATACAGTTTAAAAGGAAATAAAGGGAGGTCATTTTCACAAGATATAGAGATATGGGTGAGAGTTGGCACTAATGTGTGCAGTGAACCCTCGTTTTTCGCAGATGCTACATTCCAAACAGAACCCGTGAAAGGCGAAATCCACGAAGTAGTAACCTTTATTTTGTTACAGTTATTATACAATGAAATGCTCCATAATACATTGAAACCAAAACCTTTTTACAGGCCCAAGCATTTGTTTAACACATAAAAGTACTGTAAAAACATTATTATTATTATTTAATTTTTTTACAAATAACTACTGCACTGTAAAATAATAATTTCAATCATCAATACAAACTGAAGGCTTCAAATTGCGGAGATCAGCACCGCCCCACCCGAGTCATTGGATTAGAACGAGAGAAAATGAAAAATGATTATGAAAAAAATACAAAGTACAGCAGGACAAATAGTGACTCACGTGTATTTTTGACTGAGCCGCTGCATCCTGACTCCGCTCTGTAGCGTTTTTTTTCTCTAAAGCCTGCGGTGCAGGTGTGTTTTTTGAAGAGAATAACATAGTTATAGGTAATTGTTGTCGCTCTTTGTTCAACTTTCTCTGCGATAGTTAGCATCTTCCTCTGCCCTTTGGGCCCGACAGCCAGCGCTTTTTGTCGGTGCAGAACGTTTTGTCGACATTATGGGTTTTAGAGAAACTTGAAATTGCAAGAGAATTTGCAAACTTAAGTTTGACAAGCATCTTGGAAAACTTGGAAAAACGTTGATCCCAGACACCGGCCTATGCCTAAATGGACACCCCAAAATTGCATGTCATGCATTGGATGCATGGTGTGTGTGGCTATTCCCTTTATGACACAACGCGTTAAGCTACAGAACTGCACAGAAATGTCGATTTATCAGAGCCTGCAATGAGCAGCACTTACTAACCCTTCCTGAGTTTTATTATCAGATCTTGAAGTCCCTGGTTCTAGAACGCTGTAAAGACCAGGAAGGTTTAGTATTATTACATTTGAGTTATCATCTTATATGTAAAACCTAGCTAATTTAAGGTGCACTTGACGTTTTCTTCCCCCTCTTCCATGTCTGTATTTCTGAGTTGGGTCGCAATGAGGAAGAACAGATCTAAAATAGAAGCTCCTGCAGAAAGCAATGAACAGAGCTAATAATCAGAGCTGACATGCTAGTTTGTATGTGCCAGGGCAATGGGAAAGCCGCTCCTCGGGCTCTTTTTGTTTGAATTTCCGTGTGTGTGCGTGCGTGTGTGTGTGTGTCTCGTAAGGCTGTTTGTGGGCTAAGGCAAGCCTATTCCAAGGGAGAGAAATGGGGGGAAAGAGAGACGTTGATTGATGTGAGGTGATGTGCTCGGAGACCAGACAATCCCTTCTTCGGCCATCAAATTTCTCCTCCAGTGTGCAGCAGAGTAAATGTACTCCAGTGTTTCTGCTACTGTACTGCAGTGTGGATTTCCCAGCACTGAGAAGCCAGCTAGTGTAGCTGCTGAATGTTAGACATTAAATAGGTGCATTAAGATGCATTTAACAAGTACCTAGCTTTATATACAACCTCATACCCAGCCTTTAAAGCAGAGTTGGAGTGTATGTGGGGTTTTAGTTATTAGCAGTCGGTATCTTGCATACAGTTGACAGCAGTCAGATTATTGCGGAGAATCGGGAGAAATTCTCATGGGAATGGAGAAAGCCAGAAGGCGTTAAGGATGAGACTCGTCCCCTGATTGGTTGGTCAAGCCCCACTACTTTCACGTCATGAAGAGTTATCTGTGTGGGAACCTAAGAAGCTACCATCTTTCAGTGCTTTCAAAGAAAATGGACACCCCGAAATGGGTTATTAAGTGGAAAACAATGCAATTATATGCTCAATGCTCCCTCTAACCAACCAGCTCCTCTGGAAAATACATAGACTGCAGATTTTAGTCTTATGCAATGTTCTCAACTGAAGAACCTCTGTGTTGCCATCCTGATCGCTAAATATCTTATCAGCTGAGTTTATTGAATGAACTTTTTTTTTAAATTTTATGGTTTTAAATATCTATTTTTGTTTCTACTGGCATTGTCATCATCAGAGCCACATTATTTGTTTTTTATCCATTTATTTGAGTCTACTATTGGTTATGTTCTGTATGTTCCTCTATTATGTCATTTTCATTTACATTTTCAGTTGACTGTATGTATTTCAAAACTGCTTTGTAAGTTTTAGCTTAGAGTCTAGTGACATTTGTCGCTTCGTACGTCAGGTAATGCGGTAAGCAGAGCATTCAACATTGAAATGAATTTGGAAACATCAGTGATTTAACTATTTTTAGTAAAGCTTCTCTGTCATTTGTTGAACGGTGGGTTCAGACCCCCCACCCTGTCACCTTCCACTAATAATATCTTCAACTCCTGCTGAAAGTTTGACTGGACAGGATACTAAAGTACTGGAGTCCAGAATGAGTCATCAAGAGGAGCCACAGTCTTCACGTTCAGACTTGTTTGCTCTGGGTTAGGTTGCTTGTCTGGTGGCAGATAGGGGAGCATAATGATCGATCCTCTGAGACTTCATTGATCAGCAGAGACAGAGTTATTGTCTCCTTCCACTCTGATCGACTTTATCTTTTCCCTCTCTTTTCAGAGAGGCTCTAAACTCTCTGAAGAAAGAATTGATGGCAGGTCTGTTCTATTTTGTTCATCCGTTGATGGCACCCTTTATTTCAGGAGGTTTGTCGGTTTGTTGGAAAACTTCTCTCTCATCGGTCTGTGTTTGTCAGTGTGGCCATGGAGGCTTTAGACAAACTGTCATTTGTAGAACTTTGCAAGACGTGGATGATGAATAAAATGAAAACACTCATACATGCACAAAAAGTGAGGCCAATAGCAATTATCTTTCCAACCTCACACCTGATAGTTTGTGGGATATATGAGGAAAGAAAAGAACTTGTCCTCCAAGTCCACATGTTGGAAGCAGGAAAAGTTATCAAAAGTAAGTGATGTGGTTATTTGGACTCCACAAGCTTTTACCAGAAAGGGATATATATGCTTTTGTTTGTGGTTTCGAGAACTGACGGTCTGACCGTGACATTTGCCGCGCTCCTCCTGAGCACCGTGCTAAGTCCGCAGGAGGGTTAAGCAAATGTTAATGATTGGACAACCGAGTCTGTACATCGCCAAAGCTACAGCTCTTTTGGTGCATTTGTTGCCTGTAGTGGTCCGTACCTATCAAAATTACGCAAGGAAGCAACAGTTTCGATCCAATGACAGGATCTCGAGTGGTCAAGGATTATCAACAGCAGCGGCAACTTTGTTTATAGCATGATTTAACACTAACCACAGCTGAAACAAAGCTATTAACATCAAAGATGAGTAAGTTAAAAGAACATGTTAAATAAAATGACAAAGTTAAACACAAAACAATGTGAAGGGATTAAAATTCGACACAAAATATGACAGAAAACACAGATAAAATCAACACCAATAAAAGTAGAGTGAAATCAAGTCTTAATTGGGTTCAATTAGTGAAAATTGTTATTTAGACAAGCTTTGAGCATGGACAGTGAAGGGGCCTGTTGAATGTGCAAAGGTCTCCTCTAAGCCTGGGAGTGACCAGGAGCAGCCGGTCAGCGGTCCGGAGTGAGAGTAATGGTGGAGAAGCTCAACCAAGGCTGTTTAAAACCTTAAAAACAAACAGGAGGACCTTAAAGCAAACTCTAAAACGCACAGGCAACCAGTGGAGGGAAGCCAGGACAAGGGTAATGTGCTCTTTTATGAGTTCTTGCTAAAAGGCATGCAGCGGCGTGACAACTGGCTGATCCCGATAGTGAACCGCAGTAATACGAAAGTGCTTAAATGAAGGCATGAATACCTGTTTCCAACTAACCAATAGAAAGAATAGATTTTATGTCAGCTATTTTCTTAGCACTTTAGCGTTTTAACTCGAATAAACCTCTGGCCTAAAACACTTTTACTTGTATTGAATAAGATTTGGCCTCGAGTGTCAACACTCCCACTCAAGTACGAGAGCCGAATGCGTTGTCCACCACTGGCGATAGGCGAAGACCCGCATTGTACTTTTGTTTTAATTTACAAGGTGAAAGAAGGTGACAATGTGCAACTGAATTATAATTCACTTTTCAGGCTGTCCAAAAAGCTGTTCGGAGTTGGCAGCTGTCACCTTCTCACAATTTGTACCTATATTTCCTGTTCAGGGTCACAAAGCGTTGGAGCCTTTCCAAGAAGTCAATGAAGGAAAGGCAGACCAGACCCTGGACACTTGTAGTTGTGTAGTTAAAATACATGAGAAAGCACTTTTTTTTTTTTTTTTGGCCAGGTAATCTTTTACAGAAACGGCTTCTGGCAAATTTTGCTTGTTCTAAGTTCTTGTTCTTGTTCTAAGTTCTTGCACCCCTCCAAGGTTTACTGTCAGTCAGACAGAAAAAAACAAAAAAAAGGAAAAAGTTTTTATGGTCAGTCAAGCCTGAAGCAAGAAGAAGATGAGTGATGCAAGAATTTGCAGTGGCACTATGCAGCTTTGTGCTGTGGCAGTGCTTTTTAAGATGGCCGCTTGGCTTTTTATGGAAGGTTAGTAATGCTGTTTTCTCCAAAATGTCCGGCAGCTCTGGCAACGGTTTTCACATACGCTGACCACTTTGTGTACGTTCTTGTTTTTGTTGCTACTTTCTTAGCACGCAGGTATGCAGCTGGTGAATTAACGAGAAGGCTTTTATTCGCCCAATTTTGCAATTTTTCCCTCCTCTCTCGCCGATGTTGACTCATCAGTAGGCATGAGCTGGTATGAAATCTTTGCAGTGTGACAGCCAGCTGAGTAAAAACACCACACTGCAGCAATTTAAAGGAAAAAAAAAATGACAAGCCTTTTAAAAAAAAAGCAAAAATTATCCCAACTGCAGCAGAGATCATGTAGCATGCTGATGATTAGTTAGTAATGATGTTTTTCTAGAACATTTATCTGTCGCTATTTTAACAGGAGCACTAAATGGTGCAAAGCATACTTTTTGGCCATTGTACGCTCCATAAAATCAAACAAATCCAGCAAGGTGTCATGAGCTGAGTAATTAGTCAAAGCTTTACCGCTCAACTAGGGACAAGAGACGGATGTTTAGCAGACATACAGCTCTTAGCTTGCCAGCTGTATCTAGATGAGAGTTACGGGTGAGGTTCCTTCAATTTCCGCACCTCGGCTGGAAGCGAACCAAGCCTGCTCGTCTCCATCACCATCACCATTTCATCTGCATGATTCAGGAAGGATAACGTATGCGTGGCAGCGCAGCAGCCATGCCTTGGCGTCCATGGGATTCGCAGCAGGAGGCTTGACCTTTTACTGCTCAGTTTCTGACGTTATAATAAAATCTGAATCAGACTCCACGAAGAATATTTGTGCCAATTTGTCTCGAGTTACGATCTGACGCATCAACAACCTAAAGGGAGTTTTTAAATATTATATAGTGAAGTAATATTAACAGAGCAGAAGGAGACAACTGTGTTGGGTCGAGGTTAAGAGTTTCTTTAATTGAAAACAGCTTTTTGTCGTAGTCAGTTCACTGCAGTGTTTATTTGTTCTACAGAGAAATCCAATAATCCAGGTTTACTCTTTCTAAAAAATACATCGGCGTTTGCTGATGTAGTTTGTTTTAGCAGCAGAATAACCTGGCGCCACCCACAACTGTTTGCAGCTTATCAGTGTGCACATTACTCGGTGAACTTGATTTGTTCAATTCCTGTATTAGCATATTCTATACTTAGACTCTCAGAATATGCATCATGACCCACATGTTTATCTTTCAATCATTTCCATTCACGAATGCCTTTGTTCGTTTGTTCTTTGTCATCCAAAGTATGCACCGTTCCCCCCCACACACACATCTACCTGTTTTTAATTAGTACGTTTGTTTATGTTTGTGAGAGAGTCGATACTTCTTGCATTTACTGTGTGATGGGATTTGTTGCTGCCGGTACGCAATGCAGGCTTCTAGGTTATAGGCAATATTTCTTTGTGTGGAATGCAAACAGAGCCGCAGGACAAAAAGTTAAAGAGCAGTGCTGCAATGGGGTATAAAGTTAGACTTTGTGGGATAAACACCTCATCTATTTCATTGCATTACCACTGATCCCAGAAACCTGCATGTTTGAGGCGTAGATTGATTCTTCTTTGATGCTCTTCAACTTGGCAAACTTCCTGTCAGTGAATAGAATATTAATTACGTCCTTACTTTGTTCTCTAAAGTGCAGCTCCTCCATCTGTGGATGACTTCCAAAGACAGTGTGCCGTCCTGAGACACTGTTGCTTTCCTCTCCGACGAGTGCAACTTAAAAACGTTGACAATACTCTCTAGTAGTGTGTCTATACCTTATAACACATTTGCTTTTTGAGCCTCCACATTAAAAAAGATGAAGAACTTTTGACTGAGGACACAAATGATCATTTCAGTTTTATTGAATGTAGAAAGAATATTGAAAGATATTAACCTAACCCAAAGTTTCCACAAAAAAAAAAAAAAAATCCAAAAAACTAAAATTCTCAACATATTCTCAGATAATTTCTTTTCTTATGCATTTTGATGAGATCTTTTGAAAGAGAAATTTATTGTCTTCAGGACAAAAGCCTCATTATGTAGCAGTTTTATACACAAGCAATGCAAACATTTAAAACTGAACAGTTTTCATTCACAAAAACAAAAACAAATCTCTATTTTATTCTGGCCTTTCAAGTTAGATGTTTTCCAAATTAGGTATGCTAATTTGGAAAACATTTGTATACCTAATTAATTGCTATTAAGTACACTAACAGCAAACAGTAGTATAACAGAACAGAAATATTACTGTTTTGGGGCAGGATTTCTATCTTAAGTAGTAGAGAAAATTGCCTGAAATTTGCCTGTGTAACATTTGTAACAATGAAAAGCAAAATCAGGAAGTATCACATAAAAAGATCCATCATATAAAAAGAAAAATGTTAAATGTTAAAATGATACCCTTAAGCCAATTAAAAGGTAAGACATGGTGTAACCGAATTGATAATGCCATGCTTCTCCTTTCTGCCATGCCTGTACTGAGTTTGTGTTTTCGCCTCATATCCTCTCACCATGTTGGTCATGCCAACACTCTGCTCTCCAGTCAGCCTAATAAAGCCCACCTGGGAAATCCCCAGCAGCCTCCCTGCCTCACCTATGTGCAGCGCTCCATAAACTCTCCCCAGCTGCATTGCTGACAGATCACCGTCAGCCTCGTGCCAGTAGGCTGGCAGACATTCCTCCTTCGCTCCAGTTTGTCATCAAGTTGCTGACCAGGTTTACGGCCGTGCATCGTTGCCCTCAGTCGACTTCTAACGCTTTTCAGATATCTGGACATCGACTCTTGCTCTGAATCTTGGCCATGGATTCACGCTTAATCCTCTTGAGTTTCCTGACGTCCGTCTCCATGAGTTGGACCAGTGCCTGCTCACTGGCCACCCATGGATTTTCCATAAGTGCTTCAACTGTGGAGGTTTTCACTGAACCAAACTTGAGCTATGTTTCAGAGTACCGTATTTTCCGGACTATAGAGCGCACCTCAGTATAAGCCGCACCCACAAAGATTTTTTTGTTGTTTTTTTTAAACTGGAAGCATACATATATAAGCTGCTGGTATCTTCGCCGCTCTGTTGAATTTACGAAGGACGCAGCCCTCCGTCTCCAGCGTCGAACGATGGAGTCGTTCACGCCGAGTTTACGTGCAGCGGCTCTACTTCCCGCTGCTCTACTTCCCTCCTGTACTGCCAGATCGATTCGCCTCAGCTTAAAAGCTGCGTCACATGAACTTCTTCGTGTTCTTACCATGATGAGGTGTATGAGTTTGAAAACATTTCTCCGTCGTGCCCGCTGCTTGCATGCGCTTGTTCTAATCGAAAATTAGCGCTTTCTTCTGTGGTTTCCAATTTTGACTTCCAATGGTTCACTTCCTGCTAAAGAGCCCCACCTGGTGGTTGAAGAAAAATCTATGGAGAAGTCACAGCGGGCCTTCACCTGGGTTCTGATTGTCGCCTTAGAGTTTCCACCGTTCGCTCATGGTCTCACCGTGTCTGTTGCATCTTCACCCACTTTAACCGCTGCCAGTTAGTGCAGCTCATTGTTTCGTCTTCTGACCCAATTAATGACTGAAGTCATTACCCCTTTCTTTTAGTTTTGGATTTTTTTTTTTTTTTTTTTTTTTGGTCCCTGCAGAGGAACGAGTGGTGTTTCTTGACCAGAGCTTTTTGAGTTCAGTTCAGTAAACTTGTTTAAACACTCCCATGTTGTGGCTGAAGTTTTGGGTTTTCAAATGACCCGTTACATAAGGTTACATAGTATTGTAATAGTACTGACTGTTGGGGAAGCTATTTAGGAAAATCATCATTAACATCAAGAATCTTTATCGTCCTCGGTGCTTTTAAAAGGATCCAAGTTTCTCTGTTTTAAATGTAGTTTGTTCCAGATGTCTGACCTAAGTCATTGGGGCACCAACTGAGCAACAGCATATGTACTGAACTTAAGTTAAAAGGGAAGTATCTAGTACTTTTTAGTTTTTTCTTCAGATTAGGCTGCAGTGTGTCTTCTTGGAGCGAAAAATTTAAAACGGTGTAAAAGCGTTTCTGCTTTTACCACATTTCCATCACTGGGATTGGACGTTTTAAAAAAATAAGCTGTCTGTTCCCCTACCGGCTCATACGGAGCGGATCATCCTTCAGATTCACAGAATTCATAATTTCGGCCCTTCTTATCTCGGCCCCTCCAGATAAGAAGGTTCTTAATCAGTCACAGGGTGGAAGTGGGTGTTTGCTGCTCTTGCCGGAGGACCTTTTCGCTTCTTTGCTGCGGCACACCTCCGGCTCATGAGCCGTTTGAAATGCTGCTTCCCTCCGTCTGTCAGCCATTTTCTGTTTAACGAACTGGAAACGAACTTTGGTCAGATTTAATAACACAACATACAAAAAGGGGCAAGGCTGTTATAAGAGAAGCGTTGAATAAGACTGCGGTGGCATTTGTTGACTAAAAAGTTTGATATTATTCTACATGTATGCCAGGATAGACAATTTAATGTACAATGCGCCATAAGGATGCTGCTCTGATGGCACTTCTGGGTAAAGCATGTTTTAATGGTGGCCAGATGGTAACACTCATGTTTTACAGCTCACTGATTAACCCAAAGAGATCAAACTCCAGTGTTGCACCGACGTTAAGCCGGACATAAGGATTTGGAGGAACGATCACAACATTCACAGCTTAGGTGAAGAAGAAGAAGCGATTAAGACAGTGGAAGCAGCCTTATTGTTGCAGGTGTTGCGTCCAATGCAGAAACGACGGATAAAACTCAAAATAGTTTCCAGAAGGTTCAGCTAGTCAGGAGAAATAAAGCTCAGCACAGCGTCGTCTGTAGATCCGGTTAGCTGAATCTCTTTAGAACCAACAGCGGTTGTCCAGAATTGTACAAAAAGTATTTTTGTTTTTTGTCTTCTCACATTTTCTTCCAACCATTTCAGTTCCACAGTCAGTCCACTGGATGTAAATGTTAATAAACAACATTTCCCTTCTACACAGTGAAGATTAAATGCATGAAATTTACTTGAATGGGTGAGGTAAGCGGCTTTTGCTCGTTTTTAGACCACATATTTAAGAGAGGCATATCTTGTCTTTAATCTCACAACAATTATATACTAACTTATTTGACGTTTCTTGATATTTGGTGTCCAGTTATGATAGTTTTTCTTTTTTTTTATGATCATGGATTATTACACCTGGCTCCATACACACGACAAAGCTTTTCTTTATTCGCTCTGAAGTGAAAAAGTGAACAGAATACAACGCAAACTCCTTTGACTAACAACTTCTGTTTATCGTATGAATACCAAAAATGTCATTTTTTAAAAATGTATTTATTAGCGTAGTGAAATGTACTTTCATTCACATTTATTGCTTGTCCTCAACCGATTCTCATCACAGAGTACGGTTTTATTGTCGCTGTAATATCGCCGTTTGACTCGTCATTAACATTCTGAGCTGCGCCTCTGCCGGCCTTGGAGTCGCAGGCAGAAGTGCAGCATATGGGTGTCAACACATGATGGAGATATAAAACCTGCAGCAGCACGGCGCTCTCCCACTTCTTCCCATTTTTACAGTGGCTTTGCTCTGCAGCTTCAAGTCGCCTGTAAGCAGCTGTTTTTCAACAGGACGGGTCGCGACAGTAGGGACCTGGGATAGACGCTGACAATCTCTTTCACTTTGTACTAATATTCACACATTCTAACTGAAAATAAATATTTTTTTGAAGTGGTAACTTATTAATATTAATTATAATTAAATCCTTTTGGAGTTGGAAAAACAAAAGATGTTTGGAAACAGTAGTATCTTATACTCGTGAGCCTACGACTGTGTTGTCAGATAGGAAGCTAAAAACTGCAGCATTTTTTTCTGGTCTGTCTTGCTTCGTCCTCCCTCTGTCACCAAGCAGGTGCAGGTCGTGTTTACACGGGACCACTGCTTGGAAACTGCTGGTGTTATCGGATGTCAATCGGAAAAAGTTCCACGTTTACGCGGCGCCGCCAAGACGCCTTCAGTCAGCTGTAGTTGTCATGCCAGGCCACTAGATGGCACTGAAATCTTAGCATGTTGTGACCCCCTGGCTAGTTCAACCACATTTTAAACAGTAAAATTTTAAAATGCGATATATCGCGATGTATACTCGCAATACATCGAGTATATTTTCAACTTACGCACGAACAACTTCAGTGTTTTGAATACTTCCAAGACATTGCTGATTATCAACGTGACATCTCTGTATTTATGCAAATGACTAATGGTTGCTAAAGTTTCAGCACCTGTATACTTTTGAACCAGCTGGACTATATTTTTTTAAAGTTTACGAGAAGAAACTGAAACCAATACATATGAAACAAAGCTAGATGCCTGACAAAAAGTCTTAAGGTGCCGTGGGAATTCTACGTGTGTGTGTGTGTGCGTTTGTTTCTAATACCTTGTGGGGACCATTTTCCTGACACATGCTATGTTGTGGGGACCCACTGCTCCTTGTGGGGACTGAAGCCTGGTCCCCACAAGGGGAAACGCTGTTTTTGGGTCAGGGTTACATTCAGGACTAAGGTGTGAATTGAGTTTTGGTTAGGGTTAGGTATGTAATGGTTAGGGTTAGGATAAGGATAAGGGTATGGTTTAGGCTGTAGAAATGAATGGAAGTCAATGGAAAGTCCCCACAAAGATAGTCGGGCAAAGATATGTGTGTGTGTGTGTGTGTGTCAGGCTGTCTGAGAGGCCTCTTGAAAAAGCCCCACCTAGGCTGGACGCCCTGAGGCATGACCAGGTGTCCCTGTGCCGGGAGTCTGTAGCGAAACACTCTGCAGAATATTAACGACAAGACCACTGACACACACACACACACAGATTATTTTCTACCTGAGCTTTAAAGACAAACAAGGGTACAGTACACAGATGCATTATTATAGCACATATTTGCTTTCCCTTTACATATACGCACGTGAAGCACACATGCAGCTGCACGCGAAATGTACGCTGAACCAGATTGACAGCGAAGTCAAGGATTGAGTTTGAAATCCGTTTGGTCCTCCTCCTCCTGCTCCCACCTCCAGCAGCTCATAGTGACAGTGAGAGGAACAGGGTGTCTCCCAGCTCTCACCGTCTTCCTTCGAGGGAATGGAAGAGGGTAAAAGCAAATAACGTTCAGCTGCCGAGACGTCTTCACAAACACGAGGCGCCGTAAACCGGCCCCAGCGTGCGCTAAGGCACGCAATGACAGCCGCGCCGACGGCGAAAAGTAATTTGTGGAGAATATGTCAAATCTCACACTAATGTAAGTGACTAAATAAAGTTTTCACCCCCTCAGATGTCGGTTTCACAAACAAAATAGAATAGAGGTGAAATCATCTTTATTGTCGTCACACATGTCTAAAGTATAAAGCAACAAACCTTTGATTGATGTAAATCAAATTATTAAAGTTATCATTGTTGCACATCTGGACGCTGCAGTTTTACTCCATTGTTTCTTGCGAAACTGTTCAAGCACCGTCAGATTGGATCAGCTGTGAAAAGCTTCTTTTTTTTTCCCATCCCCAAATCCAGCAATATATTTTCAGAGACAGAGGTCTGGGCTTTGACTAGACGACTCCAGAACATCCCACCTTTATTGTCTTTAAATCATTTCTGCGCAGCTTTAGCCGGATAGCTTTGGGTCGTCGTCTCACGGGAAAATAAATGCCGTAGTTCTCTTGCGGTTGGAAGCGGACTGTCCTTGATTTCCCAATGTTTCACTGCGTTCATTTTTACCTTCTACAAGCCTTTCAGGAAGAAACCCCAGAATATGATGTTGCCCACCAGGCTTCACAGCCGGGAAGTTTTCGTCGTAAACATATTATTATGACCTTTTCTCCCTGTTGGCCAAAAGGTCGATTTTGGTCTCACCAGACCAAACAACTTCCTTCCACTTGACCATGGAGTCCGCCACATGCCTCTTGGCAAAAACCTAATCATCCTTGATATCATTTCTTTTTTTTTTGCCAAAAAAGATGAATTTTTTTTTTCGTGATTGATTTGTAAAAGTAAGTGCCTTTTTTTTTAGGCGCTGTACATTATTTCAGACAAGTCTCAGTCAAACAGGAAATTGTTTCTGACATACTTACATCCTATCTTGCGTCCTGATTGTGCAGTGTGTGTGTGTGTGTGTGTAACGTCACAGTGGCGACGCAACGTGACTTCATTAGACTGTGAAGTAGCTCGGCACAGATTACAGTAAGCCCTGTGTGTGTGTGTGAGCATGTGTGTGGGTGCGTGTGTGTGTGTGCATACAGTAAAGCCTTGAAGCTGTCACATGTGCACATACCCTCTGTGTCTGTTTTACATGCGTTCAAGGATTTCGGCCTAAAGCTTCAGATTGTAGGTTGGAATTAGTCAACATTTCTTATTTGCGGTGGAATTGAGGGATTTAATGTCCCCGGATTATTTCTCCCGCGCATTCTTGATCGAGTGTTTTGAAGATGATGAAGATGATTTTCGTATTTGTCGTTCCGTGTTTCAGGCTACAAATGATCCTCATGTTTCACAAATTGGTTAAAAAATTGGTTTTGCTTATGGTACCAGGCAGTACATTTGATGGTGAACTTATTCCTACGTTGTAACAAATCTAGATTTTGAACAAATCCAATATGAATTCAGCACTAAGCATGTATGTGTTTAAGGTCAACATAAATTATAACTTAATATGAATTTACAATTAAATGAAAATGGTCTGATTGTCAGCATTTTACATCATATTTAATTTTCATTTTTTTATTAACTAAAATTAAGCATTATTAATACAAAAGAGTCGCAATTTGTGAAGTGTGTCGCTTCTGTGCAGGAAAAACACAATAATTTGTTACTATGTTATTGTTACTATGTTATTGATTCCAAAATCAGCTTTTCTGTCATAGTTTCACAATCCAGAAATCTTAACGTGCCGTTTAATGAATGACTATTAATTTTGAACTCCGGAACACAAACATTGTAGTTAATAGAAACTGTAAATGTTTCATTCCTACTGTTTAATCAGTTTTAATGCGGCGTCCCTCATTTGGACTTGCTGACGAGTTAAAAACAAAAGTTGCCGTCACCTTCAGTATTTTGACTTTAAACGGGACGGTGTTCACTTAAAGCTCAATAATTAAAGCAGAACAGTTTCTCGTTGAAACCATGACGCAAAACAAATCTCCCTCCTACCGTCCGTCACTATTGCTTCATTCCAGCTCCACAGCAGCTTAAAGGAGAAAAAAACAATAGAGATTTCTGACAGGACTACCTGCTCCTCCCACCGACTTCTGTAAATGTGCCACAGTGTTGACGTTTGGTGACAGATTTATCGCCTTTGTGTGCAGAGAAATCAGTGTGTTGTTTTCTCTTCAATCTTCACCTTCATCTCTAATTTGATGTGGATGCTGGTTGCATTTGCACAGGAGACGTGTGCAGATAGTAGAAAGTTAAAGTGAAGCTGGAAATACGAACCTTTCAGTTGGAGAGAAAACTCTCTGGCGTTTCGCACACCTCCACCTGTAAATATCTAGCGACTGTTGGCACATTTCCTGTTTGCGGTGACCTTTTCTGGCATCTGCTGATGTCAGATTGCTGAATGTTTTTGCCCTCTAACATTTTTTACATGTTGCTTCTTATCCAGCTGTTGGAAATAAATTCAATTTTCCCCAACTGTCAGACATGAACAAAGCATTAAAAAAGTAAATGCCCTGAATTAAGTCAAATGTGATTTTTCAGGAGGCAAATCAAAAATGTTCTTTTCTCAATTGAAAATCAACTACAACCCGGGATAAATGTAAAAATCTATTTATTTTCGGAATACATTAAGCAGAAATAGAAACGTCGTGTGAAAAAGGAGACTTTACATATAAATATTAAAAGTAACGTCCTAAAGACTTTTGCCAGACTCTTGCATCATGCTGAAGGAATTTCAGCTCAGTCTATTTTAATTGTCTGCTGCCCAGCCTGGGGTCCTGCCCTGTTTCATTAAATAATTTTGATAGGCAGAGGTCACTATGGAAACTTGATTGGCCTGCAGCAATGTTGTCCCATACACAACACACCTTTCTTACAGGGGGAGGTTCATGTAAAATTGACCTTTTTGAGCCTTACATTACGTTATAGTGCTATTCCCTCATCAAAAATGTACCTGGAATGACGCTTCGATTCTTTCATGCATGTTTGAGAAATCCTCTGATCTCCCGTGGCAACGAATCAGCTGTTCACAATGCCCAATTGGACTTAGCACCACCTTCTAGCTGCGTGTCCGCCTCACAGAGCAGCCCTCCCCCGGTGGTTCCACTGCTCGGCTCCTTCAGACTAGCCATCAGCAATTAGCAAACACCTGAAGGAACTGAGCATCTGCTGGGCTCATTTTACCAGCTACATCTCAATGCAATGCTGGTAAAAAAAACGTTGAAGGATTAGTAGACAAGCGACTTCTGCTCTTTCAGCAAGAGAAGGAGTTTTTAAAGAGACAGCGGCCCAATTTCAAGGCGTTGAAATTTCTTTTAAGTCATATGTAGCATTTTGATAACAACTGAAGGTAGCGTAGTTACTTGATTGTACTGTAAAATGGCACTATGTGAATGGGAAACACTTAATATGGCTTATTTAAAGAACCAGCGTCCAGTTCTTCAGAAAGCTTATCGGTTGGATCAGACCACACATGCCAGCCCCAGTTGGCCAGGTACAATAATGGCTGGTTCACTTTTAATGGAAACTACATAATGCAATGCCTGATTAGTGTAATCATATCATGTCCTGATCAGTTCGCTTTTTGTTTTGTTTTCCCCACAATGACCCTGACATGGGTTGACTCCACTTTAGCTCTAAGATGCAAAACGTGATACTTTAATATTTGAAGTTGAGATGACGTGTGAAGAGGTTCAATAACAAGAGACGTGAAACGCTCCCTCACTTTCAAATAATGTGGAGAGAGAGGCAAGCCGTGAGGCCAAACAGCAATCCAAACCTTCCTGATGAGTTTATTGATCATCCACCATAACGCCTCCCCCTGTCCACCCGCCCCTGGCACGTAGCAACACAGGATACTTGCCAGGATTCCCTGATTAAAGAAAAATCAAGAAAAAAAATAAAACAACAAATAATAAAAGAGGGTCAGCCTTCTAGCAAGAAGGGAAAAGTCTGGACTGAGCCTTTAAAGTTTTCAAAAGTTTCCCTCTGACCACAAACCTCAATCCCATTTTTTTTTTTTTTTTTTGCATCATCACTGTTATTGATTAAAAGAAAGAAAAGAAAAAAAAACACCCTTCAGGACAGTGTCATTGGAGAATTTCTGCACCAGACAAGATTCCTGACTATGCCTGTAGTCAGCAGTGTACAGGGCAGAGAGAAAGCGAGAGAACGCCGTGCCCTGTGGGGCTCTTGTCTTAGTGGAAACAGTGCCAGAGTGTCTGCTGCCAAACCTCGACAACCTTGGGGTCGAGACGAGAGGGTCTGGAAGCCTGAGCCGAGGCTGCAAGGTGCAATTTCAAAATCAGTAATCATAATTTGACCAATATTTGCAGCTGAATTTTATCACGTGCTTGGGGAATGTGAGAATTTAAAACCGACAGAAATAGCGTTGGTGAATCCTGTGGAGAATATAAAGAAAAGCATTAGCAAAAGCTTTTTATTACATATGATAAAAGGAAAGGTGTAAAATTTTCTTGAGAACAGTTTGGATGTGTTTTTTCTTTGTTTGTTTTTTTCTTTTTGGACATGTGGAGGAAACCATTAACTGCTGGTATAGACTCCAGTCCACCCATCACCAAGCTAAGTAGGTACCATTAATGACCTAGTGGGCGAACGGCAGCTCTTTGAATCTTTATTATAATAACCATTAAACTCCTTTCAACGTCCATTACATAACACACCATTGTATCTGAGAGAAAACATTAAGTCTGATGCGGAGGATCTCGAATGGCCACCATACAGTATAGTCACTGGATAAAAAGATAATTGTTTTGAAGGGTCCACTGAGATTAGAGATGGTCTTTTCGTCCTTTCTGTTATCTTAGTTTAATTTACATGTCAACAAAAAGAGCACCGATTTGTTTTTAACAAGTCACGTGACGCAAAAATAATATTCAGTACTTTTTGAAATATAAATTTGAAAAAATAAAATATAAGAAATGTCAAATTTGAAACATTGATTCTGTTTCTTCTCTTTAATACATCACATTTTCTTCCAACCTCACATAGCCTGTTCCAGTTCTCAACTATTTTTGTCTGGGTTTTTTTTTTTTTTTTACAATTTGACCTATTTTCAGTTTCTAATCAATATGTCCTTTTCTTACTACAAAACAACAACAAATAATAATAATAATAATAATAAAACAGTATTTTTTTACCAGGCTAAAATGTTAAAATGTGTATTTCTTTTTTATTTAGTTTATGTTGCTCATATTCACCTCTTATTCAGCTATGGATAAGAAAAATAAAATAAACTTCCTTTGCCAAAACAAATAGCTACAAAATCTCCCCCTAAATATCTCCTTCTATGGGAGCCTACCAACCTTTCAGTGCTGCAAGCCTGTGGATCCACTTTTATACCATTCCATCTTCCGAGGCTGAAAATCTAAAAAATCCTCCTAGCTGTGCACCCACTTTAAAATCCCTCGCCCCCCTCAGACTAAACCCCTCTCACCGCCTTTAAAAAGGAATGACTGCTTGGTTAGGTTAGGCTGTGCCTTTAAGTAAAACATTGTTATCATTAGTCATTTTAAGGTGAGGACCCGAGAAAGAAGTGTATTTATTTTTGAGGAAGGTCGTCACCTGAAGCTAAAGTTGAGTCTTGGTGTGTTTGTGTTCGCAGGTTGCACATCATCACTGTGAGTTTCAGTGAAATCTTCCCACCATTTTCATCTCTCCAAATGAGAACTGATTTCTCTCCACTGAGTGTAATGTTGTATCTGCAACAACATGTGACGGGTCAAAGGTTCCTAAAATGGTTTTATTATGTACAAAAAAAGACTTTCCAGGCAAACGAGTTAAAATTAAAGTGGACTAAACAGGACTGGTGTGAATTCACCCTTAATTTGCAAAGTGGCTATCGACTATTTTAAATTTCTTTCATTTGAGACGATTAATACATTAAAGATTGTAGAGATGTGCAAAGCGCACTCATAATGTCTTTAAAACCTGCTCAACATTACCTCGGTTGTCAAAACAGCCCCGACAAGTTATTGCACAAGCGAGGATCATCTGATGGTGTCCCCGAGCGCCTTGCATTAGCAATACATATTGTGGGTCAGGGTCTCAGCAGAATGAATGGACTTCTAACACAGAGGTGCCATACAACCGGTAGCTGGAGGCTACACAGACATATCAGACTCTCGTTCCTCAGCAGCGCCTTGTTGGACCCACTGCTCTCCTTTGTGAGGGAGAGGCCGCTGCTGCTGCAGGAACGTGATTCGTCTTCATATTTAGATAGAAGGGAACCGTTTTTGTAGCGTCCAGGGTCAGAATGCAGGCGTCTCACTGCAGAGATGTGCTGAAACGAAAATGGTGTTTTTGCTGATTGGAATATAAAGCTAGTAACGTTACGTTATGTATCTTAGATATATTAAAAAAAACACTACTTATTTGTTCAAACTGTCACCGTGTTGTGACAGCTTGAACAAGGCTCGTGTACGTGCCGCTAAATGTGCTGATGGCGCCGAAGGAGCTTACCGTTCCAGGAAAAACACGTTCATCCGTCCTCGGTGGCCATGCGAGCTAGCTTTAGTATTAATGGCAGCCTCTGTTGTGGTGAACCAGCTGTAGTGTAGCAGACTGGAAGGGTGAGAGCATAAGCAGCGCGTACAGAAGCATGATCGACTGCTTTTGAAAACGCTGCTGGCCCAGATTGTTTGTTTCTAACCGTGCTGGATGTTTATATAGTTAGCACCGGTAGGAGAAAGTTTTTTCTTTTTCCTGTCTCCAACTATTGGGGCGGTTTCAACAAATATGTAAAAAAAAAAACAAACATTCTTTTTATGAGTTACATGAGCTTGAAGTGGAGTTGAAGATAGCGCTTGATTATTACTAGCGATGAAGCTGACCATATTACCTACTACCATATAGTAGTAAAACTTGTCATGCATTCGATTGTCTCTAATGACCTCGAGCTTCATGTCACTGACACTTATTAATATTCAGCTACGCATGTTCATGTCTGTGCAACTTATACATATTCATCACTGTTTGCATGTTTGCCGTCAGTGTATTGTGTCACTGTGGTTTACAGACTTGTGTGCGTGTGTGTGTGCGTGTGTGTGGGTGCGCGTGGGGGTGGGTGTGTGTGTGTGTGTGTTGTTGCACTGGAGCTCGTGTCTCTGGCCTACACCGCGGGTGATGCTGTCGAGGACAGGATGTCACGCAACATTACATCACTTATAATCTCCTTAAATCTCTTTCCATCCAGTCGAGGGAGTGTAGGCGGCTGTAATGAAGGAAGAAAATGCCACCTTAAACCATGAAGACGCCCCAGGCTCGGCAACGACGTCTCGGGAAGTGGCGTCGACCCCAAAAAGGCTCAGCTCCTCACCTCCCACTCACATTCAGTCCTTCGGTAATTCAGTTTGTAACGGCGACTCTGTTCACAAGGAAAGAGCGTGATGAGCCAAATCAGAGAGAGAAAAAAGTGTAATTATGTGTTCTGGATTTACACATCTCTGCAATCCAATAAATATAATATTATTTAATAACACATTAGAGTCCAATTTAAGGCACCAGGCCAGCAGGAGGTTCAGCGGCAGCTGAAAGATCAAAGTGAGGCTCAGCAAATGCAAAAGTTTTGGTGATGTCCAACGAAGCAGAAATTTCACGTATGAGGTTAATTGGCTCTAAAATACGTTTGGAGGTTTGAGTTATATTACAGGACGTAAACTGCGTTTTGGTCTTTTACATTTTAGACTCATAAAACTCAGTTCAAGAATGCATTTCGGCATATTATTTCTTTAAACTGAATTTGACTAAGAGGCTTAATGCATTTCCATCTTAAAGGGCAACAAACTAAATGTTTGAGTACTCTATCAGGAGTGTCAGCGAGCGACTTGATAAATGTTCCTTCTTTGGAAATAAACCTTTCACTTTACGTGAAGTCTTTCATCATTTTCTCAAGTTCGAAATGGATTTGAATTGTGATCTGCTGCAACCAGGACGTTTCTAATTTGACCTAAACTCAGTGAGTACTTCTGATGAACAGTACCTTGTAAAAGTTCTTATCCCACCTGAACTTTTTCACAGAATAACCATAAATAAAAGATTTTTCTTTTGTTTTGTTTTTTTCTGGTAAACCAGCATTGGGCAATTACAAGTTGCAAGTTATGAAGGAAAGTGGTGCTTTTTATCTCTTCTTCTTTTTACTAAATATATTAAAGAAGCAGTGTTATTTACAATCAACCTTTTTGTTTCACATCACATTATGTTATTCCCTCATCAAAACACACCTGAATTGTTGCCTGTTATGCATGTTTGAGAAATCCTTTGATCTCCCATGGCAACCATTCAGCGGTGCAAAACTCCTGGGAGGACCTAGCTCCACCTCCCAGACAAAGCGCCTCCTCTGAACTGCAGTTTTCAAGCTACAGACTCACAGAACAGGCCTCTACCCCGACTCGGCTCCATCAGACTAGCCAGCAGCAATTAGCAACAACCTGGTGGAACTGTGAATCTGCTGAGCTCATTATACAAGAGGCTTCTCTGTGAAATGCTGTTGAAGGGTTGACATGGGATTTCATGAAGGCGGAGTTTCAGAAAGGGCAGGAATTTTTAAAGAGACAGTTGCCCAATTTCTGTCATGATGGGTTCAATATTTCTAGCCCACATGCAGAACAAAACACAGGAGAGATTTATGGATAAGTAAAATGAATTTATTATGAACACCACAAGAGTTGAACGGAGAGCAAAGGGTCTGGTCCAGGGAGGGAACGGGCTCACGGGGGAATCAGCACACTATGAGAGGCAGAGCAGAAGATGATGAGTTCAGGGTAGTCGGAAATGAAAGTGTCACAAGATAAACTGGACAGAGCTTACTTGTCGTTTGGAGGTTCAAGGTTTTGGGAGGATTTACTGAAATGTCCGGGGTCTCAGTCTCTTGGTGGGTCCAGGTGGTTCGGTGCTTGACGGTGGATTTCCAGGAGGCAACGGAGGAGTGCGTTGGAGGGCGGACAGGTAGGCTCAGACTAAGTGGGAACAGAGGAGCGGTTCGACTGCCAGTCGTGGAATCCCACGGAACTTGTAATCCGACGGAGAAGGTCAGTCTGGAAACTCGGGCAACCAGTGGGTCAGTTCCACGGCGTCACGAGGAAGGTCTTGATCAGAAAACCAGGAAGGATCAGCACAGAGTAGATCCAGGGCGTCACGAGGGATCACCTAAAAGCAGGAGAGCAACAGGGAAAAATCACTAGGAAGTTGGGTCAACGCGGAAACACAGAGACAAGCTCTAGGAGGCTCAGAGGTACCGTTACTGGCAAACACTCAGGCGCTGAAGGACTGGCAGTCAGCTCCTCTTGAACCTGCCGCTGATGAGCTGATCAGACTCAGGTGCGCTGGTGACATCATACACACCCTCCAGCAGGATGAACCTGGCGCCATCTAGTGGTCGAAGGTGAGTCGTGCACACAGAAAAACCCACAAAGAAAACCAAAGAGCCCCGGAAAATAACAGTTTCAAGGCGTTAAATCAGGTTTTATTTTGAGTAATCTCTGATAGATACAGCATTTCAGGGTTTCCCCCCAAACCCTGAAATGGTTTGGGGGCAGCACCTGCTAAGCCCGTTGCTCAGGTCGCTAGGGCAGTCGTCCAGCAGCCGGCTGTGTTTTTGAGTCAAAAAATGTTTAAAGTTGCCTGGAAAAGTGAAAATATTACTTGATAGATATGCATTTTTGGAAGACTGGAAGATTAATACCTAAACACCAACTACAAAGTCTTAAAATAAAAAAAATAAAAAACTTAAGGTAAATTAACAATGCTAAGCCTGGTGGGGGCACAAGTAAAGCCTGGTTTGATAGAGAACCTTAGCGAATAAACGGTATCATAAAGACAACGGAACAAAGCAGACAGATCAGGTATAAAGTTTTGCAGGAGTTGAGACTCCCACAGAACGCAGCTCAATCCATCATCTGGAAACTGAGAGGATGCGCTACATCTACAGACCCACCGAGACATGAGCATCCATCTAAATTGACAGCGAGGGCGTGGAGAGCATTCATCAGAGGAGAGGCGGTAACACTGCAGGTGGTGCTCAGATCCACGGCTCAGGTCGGAGGACCTGATGTTATCCGTGCACTCCACAAATCATACCAGAAAAAGCGCTCTGGTGCTAGGTTCGTTCTAAACATCCAAAAAAACACTCGATGCCAAGTGAGAAAAAAAAGTGCTGCTGGGGCATCATGCGGTGATGATGGTTTCCTTCTACAAGACAACAGAGCTGGACATAGGTAGATGGAGAGAGGTATATAAGAGGCACTTCTTAGAAGAAAACTTCAGAATGTCGCAATGCAACTGTTTGCGCCAGAACGGGTTTACAGTAATGTTCAGTATTTTAGAGTACGTGCTCTAAAAAGGCTTATTTGTCAAATGAAAACATCTTTTGAAAAACAGCCTTTAGGCAGATGTTTATCAAACTTTTCATGACGCTCACATTACTGCATTTCTTTTTGTCTGATGCAATATTCAAATCTGAAATGTTGTTTTCATCAGCCGCGAGAAGAAAATCATCCTAATTCAAGGTTTCCCCCAGAAAACTAGCCAAGCCTGGTGGTCGGGCGCTCAGGCTTCTCCACTTCACGGGCTGGTTAGACTCCCTGAACGTCGAATTAGAGAATCTCGTCTGAGTATCGCCAGTCCTAAAACAGATTTGTGCAATTTTGAAACACTCTGGCAAAGAAAAAAAAGAAAAGAAAACAAAAAACTACAAACAACATTTGATGCGCACTCATTTTCCTTTAGACTGTTATCATGGTGGAAGTCCATGGTTATTAAAGGGAGCAGCTTCTCGCCCCTCGTTTTGTTAACAGCGACGTTCTTTATGGAAAATGTGCAGCGGATGGCCAGTGCTGCAGGTGCAATAAAAACAAACTGCGAATGAGGCAGTCGGTTAGCACACACCAACTGCTCCGCAAGCTTTGACGTTAACGTAAGTTTAACAGCTCCCATCCAGAGCAGGTGTGTTTTGACACGACAGTGCTTTTTTGGTTTTTTTTCATAAGCTGCCCAATCCTGCATGTTTGAAGGAATAAAACATCAGTTAAACGTCCAGAACATCCAAAATGTCCCCTGGTTAAAATGTCTTATTCCACAGTGGTGCAGTTTCTAATTAAAACTGCTAATGAGAAATCTATGTCGGCCTGCAATCCTGCAATTCTTTAAAAAAAAAAAAAAGAAAAAGAACAAAAAAAGAAAAGGTCACATGTTGTGTCTCATCAGCTTGTGAACTCAAGCTGATGAGATGATTCAATTGTAATGGACCTCATCTCAACGCAGAACTTTATTCTGTTTCTACAAATGAAGCGTGTGTATAATTTCCGGTCACGTGTCTCCGTGCGCCTTTTGGAGTCGGCATAAAATGCTACAAATCTGCAGCTGTTGGGCAATTATTATTTCAGCATTATTAATGCAGTCCATGTACATTTATTGCTCTGACGTGGTTGGATGATGAGGCATAACGCATTGGGATGACAAAAGAGGATCCAGGTTAAATGACTTTACAGTCGGGGGAAACCTTGATTCCATTTTCCCCCCGGCGCTCTTGTCGCATTAACTGCTTTGCTTCTCGGTGACATGGGATGATGCAGAGCTGTAATAAATTAACGCTCCACATTGTGCCTGACACTGGCTTACTCAATGTGCTTACTGGCTAAGCCAGGCTATGAAAGATTGTTTTTTTTGGACACGCTGAAAAATCCAGCGGCAACGAGTGTCACGGACTCGGCTCCCCCTGGAATCGGGACGTATTGCCGATGCCGTGAATCTTAAGAGATTTATTCAGTTTTTGTGGTTTTGACTCAAACATTTCCGTTCACCAAACTGAAGCAGTAAAACTAAATAAATCTGCTCTTCAACCATCACGACCTTGCATTAAAGTCCTCGTTGTGGAGCCAGATATTCTCCGTTTGATCACATGTTTGGGGGGTAAAAGTGAAGAAGTCTCTTGTTTTACCCAGCAAGCGTAAAACTGTTAGCATTTAAAAAGAACGTCATGCTGACAGTAAAACAACTGATGGAGCCATGATTCTTCAAGAAAGTGCCTGACTTGTATGGCACATGTTGTGTCTCATCAGCTTTATGCTAGGCGTTTATGCTAGGCGTAAATCTGCCTAGCATAAAAGAAATCATAATTATTAAAAACATAAAATTGCAAAACATGTTTGCAATTCAAAAGTAACACATTTGCTAGTTGCTTCTGCTGCTCAAACGGCATTTTCTTTCTTTTTTTTTATTGCACCTGCAGCACTGGCCATCCGCTGCACATTTTCTTTTTCGAAGGGATATGCAAATTTTGGTTTACGTTAAGCAGAAAAATCCATAAATAGTTGAACCTGTGAATCCTGAACCGCAGATAAGCTTGAGGTTCGCTGTGCATTCACAGTTGTAATTACATTAAATCACAAAGGACTGGACTCTGTTGACTCATTAGCTGATGTCAGATTTTATTCAAGGGCATCACAGTTAAAAAAAAAAAAAATAATAATATCCCTTCCACTTTATATTCATGCCATACTTTGAGTTTGCCCAGCAAATAAAATTGCACTGAAATACATTGACGTTTATACTTGTGTGGAATAAAGAGTAGAAACATTGAAGGGGTAATAATACTCTTGTTTATCTTCTGGTTCATTACATCAGTTCCATCTCTGCCTTTTTCCCCCCCCCTCTATGCTGTGGAACAGTGAAAGACTGTGTTACAGCATTTGATTAACGAAGCAAAAAAAAAAATTTTCTGGAAACAAACACATTAGATTTGACAGACATCATCGGAACGGCCGAGTTTCCCACATCGTTATGCCAAAGTAGTGAGACATAAAACCACGTCGCTCAAAATCCTAAACAAATTACAGTTTTAAGCCCCTCTGCCACTGAACGCCGGGGGACTTATTTCACAAAGTAACGCGAATCCGTTCACGCCGCACCCGCCTTTTGGTCCCCCTGAATAACGCAGCTTTGTTAATGGATTGCTCTAAATCAAATCTTCCAAAACGGCCTCTCCCCAGTGTTTGTGTAACCCACTTTCTTTCCTTTTGTTTGTCTCTTTCCCTTTCCGCTGTAATTTGTTTTGTTCCCTGCGTGTCCCTGCTGATAGTGGGTCTTTGTGTGTGCCGGCCACGCAGTTAGGGAAACAAGATGTGGGCGAGTGTCAGGCCGGATTACACCCAGCCGGTTTCATCGCTGTGGCACCCACACACCGGGAAAGTTCTGACAAAAACAAATATAAATAGTCAAACAGCCCAAGGAGGAAGTCTGCTGTTTTCATACATGCTATTAGAATTTTGAAGAAACTAATTCCTCCCCTGCCTTCATACGGTGATTACTGTTCAGTCATTGATATGACAACTTATTTAAATGTTGCCTTTTAATGACGTTTCGTGTGCTGTATGCCGTGTCCTCGGCAAATGTTCCATGGCTAATGCAAGTGAATCATAATAATGACCAAACTCATTTGAACTCCAGCTTTAATTGCATTGTTCAAACTAATTTAACCACAAGATCAAACAGTAGCTTTGGATTATATGTGGGGGGGGGGAAATAAATTCAGACTTCTTACTACAAAATGCAGTTTTCAAATTCTGATTTTATCTATTTAGGTTGTCAAATCAACATGGAGTATTTATTCTCTAAGCTTCATAACTGTGTTTTTAGTGTTTTTGTCTTAAATTGCTCCTCTTACCACTGAGATTGTGGGTGTCAGTAAGGTTAAGCTGCACAAATAAGGGAATAATAAATAAAAACGCTGAGATAAAGCAATTATTTTAAGTGACAAGGGCTTTTTATATTTATTTTTGGAGGAATTTTGATGCATTGTGTTTCATAAAACTGTTTTAAATAAAACCATTTCTGAGATGCTTTGGAGCATCTTGTTAAGGCTACATCAGCTCATTTAAATTTTAACTTTGAGTAGGCCACTCAAAAACCTTTTGATATTAAAAACAAGACAACAAAAAAAAACAAACCTTCTCTTTGAGGGATTGTCATGCCCCACTCATGTTGTCTTATGTATAATCAGCTGTTTTAGTCAACAGTCTCAATTGCAGTTCAGACCAAGTGACATCAATGCATAGAGGTTTATAAATAGTAATAGGGTGTCAGATTTATATGATGCATGAGAGGGGGAAAAAAGAAAACATGTTTTCTGTGTCTCCCTGTGGCCTTGAACCACTTTCATGTGGGAGCATCAAAGCAGATCAGGAAAAGTCGGATCTGAGACCCCCCACCTTCAACTGATTTGTTTCACTCTGCTTGTCGGGAACTTCGGATCGAACCTCGGAAATAAATATCAGCATAAGCACATGTATGCACGAAAAGCGAGTGCAAAGACTGTCTGCAATTAGTGAAAAATGACAGCAAATACAAGAAATCGCCGGTCTTCTAAGAAGTCAAAGCGACGCTAACCTTGTTCAACTCCTCCGCCTCGCTTTCGGCAGCACCCGCTCTTCAGCCTGCCCTCTAATAAGTGATGTCATCAGCTGTCACTGTTTCTGGTGGGTGTTCCTCTGGGCCAGCCCTCCGTTGGCGGCGAGCAGGAACGTCCTCTCCCAGGGCCCCGATAATCTAACTTGCAGCTCGTTTTAGAGAAACCACCAAGCAGGACCGCAGCGGCTCTCGCTCCGTGTGAACAGTGTCTGTCTCATGCGAGCACGTAACCGTGCAGACAGTTTTATCCCATCACAGTAACGTGCCTGATCGGATCACAAACCGAAGTGCTTGTGTGTTATTTTTGACCCCCCCCCACACCATAAACACATATTATAACATTGTCTGACTTTATGTTTCGCAGTCACAATAAATGCATCGATTCTGTCACGATTACTTTTCTGTTTATGATTGAAGATAAACTGTTTTCAGTGTGGGTTTTTTTCTTTTTCTTTAGCTTTTTATACTCAAACTGAGTGCACTAATTTGTGATTTGCTAAAAATGTGAACAAATGGACGTGTGAACCAGACAAACAGCTGTTTTTTAAAAAAAAAAAATTTATTTGTTTTTGTTCTTGCCCAAACTGTTAGTAGAACGGGTGCTAAATGGTGTAATTTGTGTGGTGCCTATTCTAAAATACAGCACTTGGGCGGCGTAGCTTTGATAGCCTGTGATTTTCAGTCTGCAGCAGGTCCAACTGCACAAGTTATGTTTCACTAAAGCCTTGCTCTCCAGTCACCCAATACATCACTCCACTGATGGTGTCTGACTACACTAACACCCAGAGGGGAGAAACTCGATATATGGTACACAAGTACATATGGCAAAAGTTTTCCGACTTTGTGCACTTTTTCAAAAAAATTTTCACGTCGCACCCACAAGGGCCAATGTGTCGCATTTACATTTTATATGCAAGTCCAGGAACAGGACTTCCTGGACTTGCTGACTTTTTGAATTATCGTTGCAAATCCAAGATACTGTGAATTATTCCCCATTCTTCCTCGCAAAACAACGCAAGATTAAAGGGGCAGCATTCAGTAAAATAGAATTTTTTAAACTTTACTTGTTTTTAGGATTTTGCCTCATCAAAAACATACCTTGGGTGTCGCTTTGATTCTTTTGTGCATGTTTGAGAAATCCTCGTATCTCCCATGGCAACCATTCAGCCGTGCAGAATGCCTGGGTGAGCCGGTGGCCTCCGCCTTTGAGTTGCAGCTCTTCCTCTGAGCTGCATTTTTCAAACTTCCACCTCACAGATCAACCCACTCAGCTCCTTCAGACTAGCTAGCAGCAGTTAGCAAATACCTGGCGGAGGTGCGAATCTGCTGAGCTCATTATACTTCTTCTGGGGTTACCAGAGGAGCAATGATGTAATGACTTCCTGAAGGTTTCAGAAAGAACAATTATTTTAAGTCATATTTGATATATACAGCATTTTATAACAGCTGAAGGTACATAGTTAATTGTGCTACAAAATGATACTATGTGGCTGGAAAACGCACAGAACAGCCCCTTTAATCAAATAGGATGAATCAACTTTCAAAGGCATATTTTTTCAATTAAAATTAAATCGGGACTTTGACTGGGCCAATCATTCATTCATCACCATGAATACGTTTTGAGCCGGGGAACTGAACCTTCATTCCGGTCTCGGGTCGTTTTGCGAGACACTGCAGAGCAGAAGGAGTCTCATTGTGCGTTCACAACAGAACCAGCACGTTCAGGGTGGATTTTTTTTGAAAGCTGCTAAGCATGCAAAGAGCTCAGAGCTGACAAGTCATGCCTGTGGAGTTGTGACAAATTGCATCATGATGAATATGGCGCAGCTGTGCTCAGCAAATGAAAAAAGAAAAAAAAAAACGCATTAAAATTCAGACGATTCAGTGTTGGTGTTTGACGTGGATGCAAGAAGTTTTATTGAAGCTGTAGAGATATTTTCACACCCAAGGAGTCATCGCTGAGTGCCAGTAAATGGGGTGGGGGGTTTCATTTTACAAGGAGGGAAAGTGCAGAATATCAGCAACAAAAAAAAACAGTATTGCATAAAAATTCAAAATCGCTTTGCATGATGAAACAAGATTCAAGAGCGCCACTAGAACTGAGTCCTGCAGAGTAGTCATTTGCACACAAAATCAGTTTATCATTTACAGGACATGTGTAACCCTAACTTATCCGAGTAAAGACAACCAGAACCGGGCTCTCCACCACCGTGGACACAACGGCTGGAATGAGATCCACCATCATTAGAAACTAGCTCTACGAAAAGATGACAGCTGTGTCAGCAATTATTGGGAAATGAAAACACAACCACACACACCCACACACACCAATACAGAGAGAGAAAAAAGCTGATGCTCCGTGCAGGGTCTTGGATCATGGGGTGAGAACGATTATGAGAAAGTTGAGGAATCAGCCGTCAGCTACATGGTGGGAGCTTGTTAATGATCTGAAGGCAGACTGGACCACAGTCACCATGAAAAACTGTCTAATAGTCTCAGTTCTGGCTTCCCTCTGCTTCAGGAGGCGCATGTACGGATTAGCGGTTCGCCAACAAACATCAAATAGAGCACGGCGGTAAAAGCTTTTCAGCTACAGGCGTCTGTGGAGAATGTACAAGAACAACTACGGTGGAATTTATGAACCGAACACAACAGATGGTTCATCACGATGTCTTCCACCATGAAAATAACTCAAGACGCATCGCTATGACAACAATAAAATGGATAGATTAAACGCATTATGCACATAGTCCGTAACCCTGCAAAACATTATTAGGTGGTGAAAATTTGAAGCATTAACAGGGTTTTGGAGGTTTTATTGTTTTCTTCTTGTAGTGTGGAAAAACCTGGTGATCTTCAGAAATCGTCGACATTTTGGTCTTTCAAAAGATGCCTTCTTCTCCAGCCCCATAAGTCATGGTTTCTTAGGAAATCAAGTGTTTATTTCCACTTAATAACATGGGAAAAAATGGTTTACTTTATGCAAAACATCTTTGTTTCATTGATACAGTATGTCTTCATATTGAAATTAAACTACTATAAAAAAAAACTACACTTTTAGTTTTCTTTGTATGGAGGGTAAAATGTAAATATTTTTCTCCCATTAACGTTTTCTGACTGCAGATACCTTGGCGTTTTTTGAAAATAGCAGAAAATTTAGTCAAAAATACTTTAAATACTTTAATTTAAGCACACGCCAACATGTTTCCCCACACTTCTGTTTTTAGTTGTTGTGCTTTTTACTGTTTTCCTCTTAATTTTGTTCAGCTCATTTCTCAGGAAATGACCTAAAGCTTTCGCTGGAAGAAGAATTCAGTTTTAATGATCCCACCCTGTTGATTCTGTAATTCACCCTCTCTGTTTCTGCTTAATGAGTCCTTTCAATATCACCAAACAAGGCTGGTTAGCAGGATGTTTTTCACCGGGAATTTAAAAAAAAAAAACAAAAAAAAAAACGTACTTTCCATAATGGAAAAAAAGTATAAAGTATAGCTTGACTAATATAGAAAAAGCAGTTTCCTTTGAGGAAAAAATATAATTACATGTAAAGATAATAATTGATATGAGTAAAAACAAAGTCAATCATCTAAAGCATTAAAGCATCTATGCATTAAAACATAGAAATAAATCGCTCTCTTGCTGTGTCCTTTCCGACTCATTTACTATTTTTAGATATTTGCTTTCCTCTATTGTTTTATTTTTCCTTGTCCCGCTCTACTTTAAGTGACAAAGATATTTAAATAATAATAAAAGAAAAATCATAAAAACGTAACCCCATGCCTCGCTGCTGGCAAGACGTTTCATACCGAGAGCCATCTGAGTCCACTCAATACGATTATGTGAGTTTGCTCTGACTTTCAGCTGACCCTGTTTAAATGTCTGAGCAGCTAGAAGCAACAAGTCGCACAAGGTCAGCGTGGGCCGACGGACGGACAGCCGCAGATTTAACTCGTGCTGCTTCGCGCGGCTTCCTCACAAGACTGGTTTCTCTGGTCATTTCCAACTTGGATTTTAAGAATTAATCTCCATAAGTAGAAAAAAGAATCAGCAAGCTTGAAGCGATTACAACAACATGTGTTCTTCAGACATAGGTGTTGATCAGAGGTCTTTAAAAACTAAAAGTCTGATGATGGTTTTATTAATCCATTAGATTTGTGCCCGAAAATGTAAATAATTAGTGTCAAAAAAGCTGTATTTTTATATTAGTTATGGGGTTTGCTATATAGATATTTTTATGACCCTACAATATGTGGCTTTCTTGGCTGATGCAACAAAATAATTGATGTCTGTCTTCAAGCGGGACTACAGATGAGTACAGCAAGGGACGTTTCTTTTTTCAAGAAAAATCAATATCTGTATATTGTTCGGCGCTTGGAAAAATATTACCATGAATAAATCTCCAGAGGAAAGAATCTCCTCTGCCTGCCCACCTGTTTTCAGAATAGTTGGACAGGTATAAATGGTTTTATTGTTTACCTTAGAACTACGGTAATGGAAATTTGTCCTTTCACCCTGACGTCCATTTGTAAAAACAGTAATCATCCTCAACAGCATCGTTTTCACAGTGAACAGCTGGAGTGCATGAGGAAAGAAGTCGTTGCATTTGAGTAATGGAGCAAATGTAATGAGAGCATGACACACATCGGTTTTAACAATGGGAACAGAGCATGTGCTCAGTGTTACTGACCTGTATGGCATCCCATTCATGTCAGAGATTTTAAAAGATAAGAGGAAATCCTTCATGCAGAAATAATTAATTTCTTTTTTTAATCTATGAAAGTAAAAGCTCCAAGCAGCTTCTGTTGTGTGTTCTTGAGAGCACATTTAATGATAGGTACACAGAACGCAACAGAGCCGAGTGTAGAGTATCACAGAGTTCCTGAAGGAGTTGGTGGAAAACGATGCAGACTGAACGGCTTACATACTGAGGGAGAGGAGGAAGTGATGAAGGAGTGGAGCTAATCACAGCTGAGTGGCGAAGAAAGCAGGTGGAGGGAAATTAGGAGATATGAAACAGCTGACCAGGAAGGCAGGCTCACAGGCTGGGCGAGAGGTGGGAGATGAAGAGGACAGAAAGGAAAGGAGAATAATAATGTAATTGTTTACTAGCCTTCAGAAGACCGATGGGTCTAATGGGGACAAAAGCCTGGTGCTAGTGCAGTGGGTTAGGGAGAATGTCTAGGTTTGACATAAATATCATTACTAAAATTAATGGAAGTCAGTACAAAGTCCTAACATTGGTACAAATACCAACTGGGGTGTGCTTTTGTGTGTGTGTGTGCACACACACGTTTGTTTGTAAAACTTTGTGGGGACCATTTTCCTGACATATACTACATTATGGGGACCAAAGCCTGTTCCCCACAATGGGAAACACTGTTTTTGGGTAAAGGGTCAGATTTCGGACTAAGGTCTGAATTGAGTTTTGGTTAGGGTTATTTATGTAATGGTTAGGTTTAGGTTCAGGATAAGGGTAAGGTTTAGGCTGTAGAAATGAATGGAAATCAATGGAAAGTCCCCACAAAGATAGCCATGCAAATGTGTGTGCATGCGTGTGGGTGTGTGCTTATAAAGCATATGGAAAATGTCCAGAGAAAGGCCATCTGTCACGATCTCACCTCGGTTCTCCTGTCCTGTTTACCAACCTGTTTTCTCCTCTCTCAACAACACTCAGCTCTGAGCGCAGTCCAGCAGAAAATGAACAACTTCCACTGTAAAACGAAGCAACAACAAATAAACATCTTGTAGAAAAAGAAAAGCTCAAACCCTTCTCCTAATGTAACATTTCCTCATGCTGTCAATGATTTATTTTTTTTCACATATAGATGTTGATACATTAATGACACCAGTCCAGTTGCAGGATGTGTGGAAATAAATCAATCTGTAGTCGGAGTAAAAATCCAAGCTTTAATTTGAGGACATTTATTCTGCTGGGAAAAATTCCAAATCAATAAATTATTGATTTATTATTAATAATAAATAATAATAAAAAAGGGTTGTTATCCTTGTCAGTCATTTCATATCGGAAATTATGCCTCACTTTTTAAAGTGAATTGAAATTTATAGGAATTTCTATTTAGTAATCCTGTTTCTTTGGTTTAGCTACCACTATATGCTGACCTATGACCTATGACAATTATAAGTAAGATGGTGAACTACTTAAAAGAATCATTGTGTTCTTATGGCAATGTTGTTGGTCACCGCCAGACACTTATTTATTTACTTAAATAAATGTATCCATTTAAATAATTTAATATTTTTTAAATAATAATATACATTTTTGTTTTCAAAAATTAAATATTAAAGACGTTATCAGAAGATCAGAACATCTATACAGCACGACAGAGTATGAAGGCTACACAAACACAAATTGATAAATAAATGACATGAGGGGAATAAACTTGTACAAGAATAATAAAATATTACGACAACAAAGTTATAATATTATGACCATTTATTCTCATATTTCAATCTTTTTGTTTTGCGACAGTATTCTGGTAATATTATGACTATTCTCATATTATGACTTTATTCACATAATTTTATTCTTTCTTTTATAAATATTTTCTTACCATGGCCCTGATACTCTGTCGTAGCATAACCTCTCAGTCGTTCCATTTCATTTTTGCATCTCTGTATTTGTACTTTTGGTAAATCATTGCACAAAACCGGTTCATATTTACCATTTTCCTCTGATGTAAAGCATGTACCTATGACAGCAACCTCATGTGCCTATTAAGCTTTTATATCACTTTTTTTTCCTTTTTCTTCTAATCTTTACAGCCTCCATAACAAGCTTCCCAACATCCCAACACGTTGGGGCTGCTGGGATTTGACAAGTCAGCATATTTGTGCCTGTAATCACTCGGCGCAATAAAACCCACCCAGTCAGGAAGTGTTCGGTAAATAACAACAAGAAGTGCCGTACTGTCACGGCAAAGTCGGCAAGGAGATTAATGACACGAGCATACCGAAGGGCCGCACGATAATTGCTCTCGGGGGACATTAAACTTCCTTATACTTGCGTGTTTATTTGCGCGCCAGAGGAAAGCCGTAGGAAAAGACAGACCCGGAATGCTGTCGCCGCCGTTGTAAATAAATCACAGCTGAGCTACATTCATCACGAGGTGCAAATATAATTAGCCTGCCGCATTGAGGGCGGGCCTGTACTCCGGTGGCGCCCGCGTGTACGTGCAAGCATTTACAGCTTCATTTTAGCCGGGCAGCTATCGGGGAGGGGGACATGAGACTAACATCCGTCATTTGCAGTGGGTTCGGAAGAGTCTTGAACATCTCTTTTTCCGACTTCTAATATTTTGAAGACAACAGAGTCGTGAATTAAACATTCCGAGTCTTAAATTTGACGTATTTGAGTTTTATTGCTCCACGGATGTTTGTAGAAGTTTGGGACAAGAGAGCCATTCCTCTCTGGTCTTCAGGCAGGCCGGTGGCGGGACGGCGGTGGCCGCTGCCACAGGTTGGTGCTGCAGTCCTTAAAAATCCTGCAAGAACAGAGTCACTCAGCAGAGAGCCTTAAAAGAACCACTTTGACCTTTTACAGCCGAGTGAAAGTCTCCGCTCGAAAACGGCGGCTCAGCCAGAGCCACATCCACACAAGCCGCTAATAGGGCAGCGAAGATTTACGTGATAGTGCTTCTTGTCTCCTCACTAACAATAAGTTCACTGTCTGGAATGAAATGTCACATCTCAGAAACCCGAGCGGTTGAGCTGCCGGTAATGGACATGTGGAAGTCATCCATGTGTGATTTATTTATTTTTGACTGATCTCTGTAAAATATGTTCTAGAAACCATCATTTTTTTCACACGTTCTACAGCTAAGAGGCCATTATAAAAATAAGAGCCCGCTGCACTGAACCCCATTGGAAACATCACAGTTATTCCACCAAGTATTGATTTCTGAACTCTTCCTGAGTTGAAACATTAGTGTTGTTATTTCTAAAGGAATATAAACTTGTTTTCTTCGCATTATTTGAGGTCTGAGAGCGCTGCATCTTTTACGTTATTTCGACCATTTCTCATTTTCTGCAAATAAAAACAACATTTTTGCTTGGAATTTCGGAGTCATGTTGTCAGTAGTTGATAGAATAAAAGAACAACGTTCATTTTACTCAAACATTTACCTATAAAAAGTAAAATGAGAGAAACTGATTATTTTAGGTGGTCTCTTCGGGGTTTTTTCCTGTATGTATTTACTAGCTAAATGCGACCAAAATAAATTTGTAAAATCTGTTTTGGCAAGAAGATCCAAGATCACGGCCTAAATAATTTTATTTGCTAAAAGTGATTTTTGAAAAATAATAATAATAAAAGTCACCCCTTTTTATTGTCAAAAGATGTTTTAGGCACAAATATATACATAAAAAATCACTTGGGGCAAGAAATAAATAAGAGACTTAGGCCATTAATTTAGTATTTTGGTAAAGAAAGGTTTTACTTCAGTGATTCTGAGCACACAGAAGGTCAACCAGGAAGTGGTTAGTTGTTTTAACTGATATAAATCCGACTGAGCCACTGTTTCACCTGTCGAACTTGGCTGGAGGCAATAATCTTATGAAGGGAAACAAAAGCACAGGTCTGGTGCACGGAGAGTATCTTCTCCGAACTTTCCAGTCCGTTTCCCTTAAGTGCCGTAAAGAGTAAAGAGAGATTTTTTTTCCCCTCCCGAAACATTGAAGTTTAGTTTATGTTGCGAGTTGTAAAGCCGAGCGTGGACTGAACAAAGGTCCGCTGAGATTTAAAAGGTGTTTGACAATCACCTTCCCTCAGAACAAGAATCATCAAAAGACGAAGAGAACATTTTAGCACTAATCATTCCTGGAGATTTTTTTGGGTGATACAAAAAAAGACTAGTGACGCTTAACATACCAGTTAATTGTTAAAACTATCCTAAAAGGTTTATCCTATGTTTCGAGAACATCTGAAATTCTAGTCAAAAAAAAAAAAGGAAAAGCCTCTTAAAGTTCACCTATGAAAAAAGTTCACATGTGACTTAACTAGGCAGTATCCAACCATATTGTTTCCTTTAATGCACAAATCTTAGTGCATTCGGAGAGCTCTTCAACACGTGTAAATGTGCAAAGTCTGGTAAGGTGCATGCTGGGACTTTTCACCTCAGATCATCTTCAACCGCAGCAGTTCAGTGAGAGTTTAAACTCGGGTCAAGTTACTGCATTTCTTACTGCAGAGAAGCTGACATGATTATACAATTTAGTGATTGTTTTTTTTTTAGTGACTCTTTTGTGAGTTGCGTCACTGCTACAGTGACGTCAGTCAATAAGGCACAAATTTATTTTTTTTTACCTTAAATGTCAATTAATGAGGTCAATCAAATCACATTATTTAAAAAAAACAAAACAAAAAGCAGCAGCCATTTAAGTAATTGTTTCTCTTTTAGTTTCAGATCTCCGCTTTACTTCATTACAAGTCCTTCTATTAAACTACAGACTGTTCTTTGCCATCGCCGTGTCTGATTACTTTAAGCGCTTGAGGTCTCAGTTTGGACTTGGAGTACATTGCTACGTCAAACCTGCGTGTTTAGAGAGTGAAAAAGGCAAAGTACAGAATTCCCGATTGTCCCTTTAGATAGCTGAAGCTACAAGTTGCAGATATAGAAAGCGCAAGTGAGTAGAGAAAACGTGTCTAAAGTTTTGGGGGTAATGGCAGAACTTGTTCTGAATACCGAAGGGTTACAAAAGAGAGTGCATGTTCATAGTTCTTTTGGAGATTGGTGCATAATCTGCGATGGGCTCTCCTTTTTCTTTTTAAATCCTCCTTTATTCAGATGGGCTTGTCGCAGAGTATTCACTGCAACATCATGTTCTTTAAAGGCGACAGGAACCTCACTGTTTATACACGTTTCCATTGATGGCTACCGTTGAGCAGTCGACCAAAGCCAACATCAGAGAAGTGGGACGTTTGATTGCAGAATGCTACGTTTCGCTCCTGAAACCAAGTGGAGTCGCTTGTTCTTTCACCGTTCATGTGCTCGGCGCTCAACAAACGTACGTGGGTCTTCTGCCTCGTCGTTTCCCTTCCTGCTGCACTGCTTGTTCGCAGGTACACACCACTCTCAGCGGTAATACTGACTGATGCCACATCACGCTGTGACAGGCACCAAGGGGGCCCCAGCACAGTTAGTGTCGCTTTTATCTCCCAGCATGCTTTGTGCTGTTGTTATCTGGTGTCTGCAGCCTGCTGCGGGACGACATGGTAAACCGGGAAATGATACATTGACACAGCCGCGTCGCTAAGCTCGCGTGGCACAGAGCTACTGCGGCATTCAGAGGACAATTTTATTTTTTTGTTAATTATTAGGGACACACTTGGCTGTTGTTAAAGCCGCCGCACCGGAGGGGCCCCTGTGTGTGTGAGAGAGTCAGAGCGTCACAATAGAAAGATGAGACAGACATAGGTGGAGTGTTGAAAGTAAATATTCTTGATTATTCTTGACACATTGTCCCATTTGCTGCTCCTCGTGTTCCTAACTTTGCATGATCCATATGTTGCATTTGCGTGTTGCTTTCCTTCTAATTACAGAGACAAAAATCATTTCAAGCACCTGAATTTTAGCATAAAATGTGGTGAACTATTTCGCTTTGAACTTTGCGACTTAATTCCTTTCCATTGCTTTCTTTTGCCTCTGCCGCTCAGTATTCTCCCTGTTATTTTGTGTGTTATTACTCAAGATCCTTACTGGCGCAAGTGAGGAAATAAAGGAAAAGAACAGCATGCTGTGAAAAAGAACCTGTCCTATTGTAGATTCCCTGCTTTTTTGTTGTTGTTTCACACTTAAATGTCTCAGATCTTGAAACCGATTTTAAAACCAAAACACCTTTAGTGAATACAAAAGCAGTTTCCAGCGGTGATTTCAACTGGACACGCGTGATATATATCGGCCGATGACAGTAATTTTTTAACATCGGTCCAGTTTTATGTGTCGGTCCGATACATAAAACCGGACCGATGCTAAAAACTAATTCATTTCCATTCTGCTGCCATTTGTTTCTGGAGGGACAGGGAGCGAAATTTGGTCATGTGGTATTTGTTTGGTCAGCTGACAGTGATGGTGATGCAGCACTGGATTGTGGGAAATTTCACTGAAGCAGTGCTGAAGGTGTGGAAAGAGTAGGGAAATATATACAATATATGAAATGAAATGACATAACGCAGCGCTTTTCTGGACACTCAAGAGCACTTTGCAATGAAATCAGTCATTCCTGCTGACACGCTAAAGGTGGCTAGCTAAAGGTAGAAAAAGTTAGCCAGTCAAACTCTGCATGGCTCAGAAAACATAAAACAAAAACAAAAAAACGGAGGTTTTGAAGTTGCTAAGAAACAGATGAGACTTGAGTTTGATTTTGACGCTTGAAAAACCTCCAACTTGGCTGAACGGAATGGGTTCTGTAAGGAAGAGCGGGCCAAACGTCCTCCACAGACATAGTTTTGCACATAAATCAGGTTGTTTTGGGGGTTTTTTTTTACACTTTGAGTAATGACATTTTTAAAACTGCTTGCTGTATTTATTAAGCTTATCTGCATCTTTTATGAAAATTTGTTCCCACAGACAAAAAAGAACAAAAGGAAATTAAATCTGTGTGAGTTCAAACTTAAGAGGCAACACACCTGAGAGTGTTCAAATCTGTCAAAAACAATCCACACAATACACAAACATTTTTCCTCTTGTGGTTTTATTAAGGAATATTTTTGCCCGCCACCTCTTCGGAAACACCAGAAATTTGGGACCTGCTCGTATCGGTGTGTGTTGTGGTGACTCAGGTGTGAATAACGATGAGCTGAGGATACAAATGGAAATCAACAAGTCGTCACCCCTGGGCAACTGAGTGTGTGCATTAGAGCTGGACGGAGAGAGAGAGAGAGAGAGAGAGCGAGTGAAGCTCTGAGTCATTCGGTGGAGCCGTTACCCAGAGCCGAGCCACGGTGACCCTTACTCCTCACAGGTGCCCGAATGTTGAGTTCTTGTCCTGAGGTCCACATTCATAGGTCACATCAATCCAAATCAAGTCACATATCAAACCTCCTCATCTAATTAAACTAAACCGAGGTTAATTTTGCTGAGGGTGAATCTGGAGTGGACCAGCACACTGGGTTTGCTGAGCGTACAAATTACAGCCCGGTGGCAGCTAAAACAAGCAGGTCATTTAATTCCTAAATTTTTGTCTCGCTTTGTATTTTCCTGTGTAAACTCACTTGAGCTCTTTGCTTCGCACACTTTGCTGGAATTGGGTTGAACTGGATCTTTGCTGCCCGAGCTACCTTAACTCTTCATGTCACTGACTCCGTAAGGTGTCACAAACTTTCCTCCAAGATATTTCTCCATGTTGCCATGACGATAACACACGGTTGCTGCAGATCTGTTGGTTACACATCCGTGATGTAAATTCAGAATTTCAATCACGTCCCGTATGAGCTCTAGTGGGTTAAAACCTGATCTCACGATCAAGTTCAAGAAACCAGTTTGAGATTATTTGAACTTTGTAATGTGATTGATTACGTTAGATATCTGTATTCCTAGGTTATTTTTTTTATTTCTTCTTTTTGATATGAACAATCGCAAAAAGAGAGACAAAATAAGGCAAAAATATTACATTAAAAAATAAGACACATCATTACTGTTTGCTATTAGTCAGTGTCTGTTTTTATGAAAGTGTGTCCCAATGGTGGGAACTCGAGTCACGTGACTTGGACTTGAGTCAGACTTTAGTCGTTAATATTATGACTTTGCTTGGAAAAAATGTGCAGTGTCTTGTGACTTGACTCGGACTTTTACACCAAGGACTTGCGAATAATTAATATTTTACCCCAAATCTAAAGACTAAAACATATTCCTGTTATTGAAGATTTCATTTTCTTATTTCACTCATTCTGTATTAATAAACACAGATGGTTTCTCTGCTTTTCCACATTCTGTCTGTACGGGTTGCCTGAGCTGCCAATCAAATTACATATATCCAAAAGTGTCAAAACAAATATTCTCGAAAGATAGCTTTTTAAAGGCACATCAACTACAAAGAAGTCAACAACAAAAAAACAATAAAAAGTGCAACAGGCACCGAGAGAATCACAGACGGAGATGGAGCATCTTCCAACTTTGCCCAACATTTGACGTTGCTTTAAGAACGGTAAGTGGTACTTTCCTTTTGCTATGATGACACCGCTGACTTTAGCTAGCTTTGTGCTATTAGTTCTCCGGGCTACGTTGATGATTGTGTTTGACGTTAAGGTGTATGTCATTCTTGTGGCGTGAGTGCAACGTCCAGCTTGTTCGCTACAGATTACCGGTGGATGTGGAGCTGTTTCAGAAAGCGAGTCCTGCAGCTGAGCGCTGGGGTCAGAGTTTCTCTCCATCACAACGCTGAAATGAATCCAGTTCCGTCATATATTTGATTACATCTGTGTCGGGAAATCATATTGAGAATATATATTGTTTACTGCAGTCGGTGCATTAAGTCTGAACATGGTGTTCTGCTTTGGCTTTTTTTTTTTTACTGACTGTCTATTCTGGAAGCTTTTTATTTAAAGTAAGAGTTTTCTTGCAGCAAAGTTTAAATGAACTGTACAATATAGAGGTGCAATTTTAAAAGTATTTTTTAAAAAAAAACAATTGCAGCATTGTTAAAAAAAAAAAAAAAAAAACACTCTAAAGGACTTGAAATTCCAAGTTTCAGACTTGGGACTTGATTGCCTGTCTTGATTTGAGACTTGAGGATAAAGACTTGAGACCTACAGAACAATGACTTGGTCCATCTTGTTTTGGTCACTTTGTCAACCCACAAAGGGAGATCAAATTGCCAAAAAGAAATGGAGAATAATGACGGAAAGTCGCAGCGGCTGGAACAAACACAAACAGGAGCTGAATAAATAATAAAAAGAATTTTTCTCTTCCCTTCCCCCTCATGTCATCATTGCCTTCGTCCCGTTAATATTGATAAGGGTGAAGGGGAAGAAAAGACCTTCCGAAAGTTATGACACAGGATTTAATATGGAAAAAAAAAAAGACTTGGTGTACCCTTTAGGTAAGATCTGGATTCCAAAGCAATTCCTGCCAGGAATGAACAAAACGCAGAAAAAATGAGAAACTGACAGCTTTTTTTTTAATTTTTCAAATGCCCTGACAGCTGACAGCAATTTTGTGATCTGAGAGAATTCACAACTCCTTGGTATGAATGAAAAAACAACGGTAACAAAAAAAAGCTTTCTTCACCGGTTGCCTCTCAAATAAGCTCAGTTTGAATTGATTTCAGTGGCTTCACCTCTTGTTTTGTCTCTGGTTGACTGATGTAGCATGCACTCTACATTGTGAATCAGGTGGCTAAAAAACCTTTTTTGGCTTTTCAGGAGGTGGGATGTCTAAAGTCTTAACTCTTTTTAGGTAATAAAATATATGGCTGACCGGGAAATAACAAAAGGTCTGTCAGAGAGTGTGTGGCGTCCTGTGCTCAGGAAGGTAGCTGTTCCTGTTGTGTGTGAAAGGTCTCAGGTAGAAGAAGATTCTTATCTGCAATGCAGCAGTTTGTGAAATGGAAGACAGCACCACAAATCTCCCAGGGTACTTGAAGCTGTACTGATCCTGGCATCCCTCTCCAAATTTTGGAAACCCAAAACGCCCTTCTGAATGTAGAGATCCTCACAAAACGATAAGTCTGTTAATCCAACTGATTGAAAAAAAAAAAAGAAAAAAAAAATAGCACAGACCTTTGAAGAGGAAGGAAAATGGTAGATGGTTATCATGGTTGTACTAATAAAAATGTGAAAAGTGTGACATGATTTTGTACTCTGAAGCCCCTAAACAATTCCAATACATTCAAATGAATAAACAGAGCCTGCCTGCGTTGTCATTCATCTAATTAAATTAAATTAAATACTGTTGATCTGCAAAGCAGTCGAGAATGCATGATGACGAATGTATTGTCCCGTCTGAAGACTTTTCCTTAGGGAGAGATGAGACAGGGAAGCGGTTCAGGGTTGATGGGAAGATGGGAAGATGGATGGAGCGAAACACAAGAAGCAATAATGGGAGACAGTCTGTGGAAGGCTGAAAGAGAATTAAGACGAGGGCGGACGTTCAGCCTCTGGTGGGACAATATAGCAAGCGATTAAACAAAATGATGTAAAATAAAGCTTTAGCTATTTGAAAAAAATAAATAAAAATAAGAATAGGCAAAAGTATCAGTCTTTAATGTCTTTTATGTGTAAACCGGGTAGAGACACACCCCAAAAGACTAAGATGTAATTGCAGTAAAAATGGATCAGGAAAGTCACAGAACGCTTTTCAGGTTCTTATTTGAAAAAAACATTGTTAAACTTGTGTAGGAATTTATATTCACACCAGTCCTGCTTTAGTCTGTTTTGATCAAACTCTAGTTTGTTTTGGGAAATTTGGTTTGTTTGGGGAGTTGTGAATGTGCAGTCGAACTCTGATGCCATCTGTCTACAGACTTGGGTCTCAGCTCGGTTGAAGTGAATTTATATGTGGATCCAAGCAGATTGGAGACCACTCCAAAAGCAGGAAGTGGACTGTAGTGCCGGGCATTCTGGGTAAATACATCCAAAACAAACACAAGAGTGGAAATGGATCATGGTCTTTCATCAACAACAAAAAGAAGACATTGTACAACTTCTAAATTCAAATCCATTTTACGTTTTACGCTGTGCTCATGTCTTCTCCTGAGGTTTTTGAGTTTTTTCCTTCAGTAGTTCTTGGTGCAGCGCCACCACAGGTGAGGAGGTGAACAGGTTTATCAATTAGTTTGGATCGGTTTACAAAGCGCAGTGAGAAAGCAAACCTCACCTGCTGAAAATGTAACGAATGTCGCAATTTTGGCACCCAATCCAACCGCATTCACCAGACTATCAGGTGTGAAAACACCATTAGTCTGTCTCATAAATTCCCGATGAAATACATTGAAGTTTGTGGTTGTAAAAGGAAAAAAAGTTAAATGGGCATTACAGCAACAATGCCGTGGTCCAACTTCTCTAATGAAAAGTCGCTAGTGTTTATTTTGTTGATCCCACAGTGGCTGAAAATAGGAGGTTTGACAGCATGAGTCGGTGAACAGAAATTTCGTGGAATGATCATTTAACTGTACAATTGCTCAGTCGAAATGTTCTGGAAAGCTCCCACTCCACTCATGACCTCTTAGCTCCTCGCCTCAACAGTCCACACAATTTTATCTTCACCCAGTCGACCCCCAACAACAATATTTGTTTCACTCTCTTCCCTGGTTGCTGATATAAGAAAAACAATAATCTAGTCCTTTAGAGCTGAAGGCAGTGTGAGTTAATGCCAGCTGTGTGTAAACAGCTGTGTCATCTGAATATGCAACTTTAGTGTCTTTTATTCTCCTAAATAGAAATGAAAGCATTTTTTCCCCCCTTTCAGCTGACGGTCATGTGTTGGATTTAATGCTTCATCCGCCCGTGGCTATCTCTTTATGCTCCAATGGAAAGATTTTAACCACGGAAGTGCCATATAAAGGCCATCTGCCTTTCTCATTTGTGCCAACTTTCCGGCGTTTCTCTCTCAGATGATAAAACTGTGTATCAGGAGATATTTTGATGATGAATTTTAATCTGATGGCTTATAAAGAAACGTTTAGCTCCTGCGCTACAACTGTTTGGGGCCTAATGCCACTCTGCTACCTTTCAGCGTTAATGCTGTTTCACAAAATGCGAATAGTCCATAATACTCCTGTGAAAGCATAACTAGAGCGAGCGCACGTTCACTGCGATTCTGCTGCATTACCCTAAGCAGCTCCAGAAACGTTACTATTTTAAGTTGGTATTCCTCCTTATTTTTTTTTTAAACTTTAAATATTTTATGCTTAAATTTAATCAGACTTGAGTCTGTTACAAAATGACACAACAGCTGAACTCCATCTGCTGTGACATATTGTAGGAAGAAGGCAAAATGGCTCACGTTTAGATACCAGAGTGATTGTCTTTTGTTAATACGTCCATCAACACTAAAACTAGCATGTCTGTCTTTGGATGTGGTATTTGTAATTTGATCACTTTTGAAGTCTTTATTAGATTATTGTTTTAAAACTCTTTCCACGTAAGTTTGTTTCTTTATGCTTAGTTTCTTGTGTTTTGTTTGTGTTGCAGCTTTTTCCCTTAGATCAGCGTTGGTCTCTTTTTCAATAGGTCAAAATCCCCTTTCCGTCGAGTTGAGCTCCTTTGAGTTAATCATTCACCTTCTCTCAGTCTCCCTGTTTGCTCTCTCAAATTAATGCATACATGGAAAGAAATTGATAGATGGCTCTCTATTTTAAAATGAAAGAAAAAAGAAGAAAAGGGAAAAAGAAATGTTCTGTCGCACTTGCTCTGATACTCTTAAATGAAAGCCATCATGGCAAGAAAACAGTCACTGTCGAACAAAACCTACGGGAAAGTTCAATTAAAAGTTTGTGACACTCCTTGTGGAACAGAGGAAAGTAGTGGAAGGACTTTTAAAGGAAGTTGGTTAAAGTTGGTGGGGAGATGTATGATGCTGAATACTGGAAGAAAACACAAAACACTTCAGGGACAATGAGATCTACAAATGAAGGGCTTAGATTAAAAGATGTTCATTTGTTTGAATGGACCAGGCAAGAATTCAAACTTAAATCTGATCTGGGACATTGCTTCAAAATTGCTGTTGGTCACACAGACTTTGAGCTATTGGAAAAAAAAAAAAGCAAAAACAAAAAAACAAAGAGTTGGAACCAATTTCAGTGTCTGGCTGTGCAACGCTGGTGGAGACATACCCCAGTAAATGTGCAGCTATTCCTGCAGTGAAAGGTGCTTCCACACAGCATTGGCTCAAGGGGATGAATAAAAAATGCAGTGCTCACTTTAGAGGCTAAGGACATTTTTTATTTTCTTTAATTTCATAAACATGCCCCCATTTTAAGTTGGTCTTAACATGCATTAAAATTTGAAGGTGCAATATGACAAAATGTGAAAGTTCAAGAGGCAAGAGGTAAGGTGCTATTGATCTGTTGTAAAGGAACCAACAAAACAAAACTTTCCTTTTGTCTGCTAAAAAACAGACCTGACTATAAGACAGAGAAAGCTGTTAGTTTGCTACACAAACTTTGGACGGCTGGGGGTTATGTGGTAGTAAAAGGGAGAGCAGGACGAAGATGGAGAGGGCCTCGGAAAACTTGGCTCGCCGTCGTTCCCTTTGGCTGCTGGGGCCGCAGATAGAGACGGCAGTTGTTTTCCAGAGGGCTCAGAAAGCGGCACCAAACATAAAGGGACGATATGACACTGAAGCACAAAATAATAATAATACTAAAAACACAGCAATAGAATTTGACACAAATGTGCCGTTCGTCTCCATTTCTGCGTGTGTTCACAGATTTTTATGTCTAAGAAAATTGCTGAAAGATTAAAAAAAAAAATCATCCCAACCAGACGCCACTAATTTGCTGAGTCGACCCGCCTCAGATTAAAGATCAGAGTTGAACCGAGCCGTGGCAAATGCGGTTCAAATGCTAAAAGAAATCAACATTCGCTCTGCTGTGCTTGCGAGTAATGGGCGAGAATCATGTGGGTCAGTCAGACAGGCTGATTCAAAAGGCAGCTGAGGCTCCAGGTTGCAGTCGCTGGCTTCTCCGACAGGGGGCGACGGCGAGCCGTCCTTCCCTCCTCCCCGCCTCCGGGATCTGCTCTCCGCTCTCCTCTGGAAAAACCGCACACGCGTTCACGCTTGTGCCTCCATACATCCAGCCTGCCTCTCTCCCGTGTGACGGAGAGGAGCAGGGAGGGAGAGGAATGGGGTTTGGCTTGAAGGCCAGACAATTAGTGGCTGTTGGAGGGAAGGCATGACACACATAAAGGCTGGGAGAGAAGATCAGGACTAACGGAGGGGAGGCAGGCTCATGGAGGACATCAGAGAAAGATGGCTTCTATTTGAATGGTTAATGGCCTCCAAGCCAAGGGGGGAGTTTGCGGGGGCCGGGGGGGACAATCTGCTTTATTACCGGACCACGACTAGCTTTAAATCCTATGGAAGACCAAAAGTGCCCTATCCAATCAAACTGAAACACAAACTAATACTTATATTTTGATCAAATTGGAGATGCAAACATTAATAAATTAGTACATTTATGTGTCATTTAAATATTCCTTTCCATTTATTTTGTAAAAAAAAAAAGTACTTATTTATTCATATTTCTGTTACTGCCTTGCATTAGGCCTATATCAAGACTTCTTTTCTTTCTGGCTCACTAATTAAAGTCAAAGCGGATGGCTTGCGCTGCTAGAAACAAGATGAGTGTTCTGAAGTTAGGTTCCTGTGCAGGTCAGCCAATTAGACTCCAGGATGTATTTAACAAGCTGTAGTGACAGTTTAAATTATGTCATAATAGACTGCTCCCAATGCCAGATTTAGGAAGAGGTAGAGCTCTTATTTAGGCGGTTCTGATGCCACAACCAATTTATTTTGGATGCATAAAACTCCTTTCACGCAAGCAAATTACAATCCATTAATAGTTAGGCAACCCTACATAACAACGACAAGGTTGCATATACAAAAATAGAGTAACAATCTTTGTATTTGTTGTTTCTCATGTATCATTCCTAACAAGCAGATCCATAAAACAACTGGTATAACACTTAACTAATTTAAAAAGGTTTTTTAGCAAATAATTAATTCCTAGGAAATGTTGTCAGGTATGGTAAGATGGGTCCACCAAAATAAAATAAAACAAACCAAATAAAAAAATAAAATAAAAAAAACACTGTGTGGATATTCAGCAATAGCTTAGATTAAAATCTAAGCATGATTACAAAAAACCTAAAAGTGTGAGAACATCAACAGCATACTTGATACGTCACAGCATTTAAAACAACAACAAAAAAATATATAAAAATTTATGTCCATTATTTCAAAGTACAACTCACCCCAAATCTTGATCTTGCTAAAACAATAGCCTTAAATAATAATAGTTATTAGCATGTAATTTCTTGCCAAAACAACCAAAAAACATTTTTGGCAAAAAAAAAAAAAAAAATGACGTGGGCCAATATTTTAGGAAGTGACAATAAAATATCCTGGTGTCGTCTGAGGATGGCCATAAGTAAGTAATATTAATTAATTAATTAATTACTAAAATAACAAATAAATGTTGGAATTTACCAAAGCGTTTTCAACGTTGCTGCATAAAAAATTATCGTGCGTTGGGAACAATTAGCCCTCTCTACCGCCCCACAGTGGCGTTACTTGCACCTCGTCATGCCCATGATTGCACCACAGGCATGCTGGGATCGCGCATGGATATAACCTACGCAAAATAATAAAAAAAAACAACAAATAAACAAAACAAAACAAAAACACAATGGCAGGAACCCCAATCTTGCTAGTGAACATTCTGCAGGGTTTGCTAGCATGTTACATCACAAAGGTTCCCACCGGAAGAGGTGGAAGGGAATTACACATAAGCACGTGCTATTTCTAAAAACCCCAAATTACCCTCCCCTCCCCTCCCTCTCTCTCTCTGTCTCTCTCTTTACTCAACTCGAGCACGCGCACATACCTAGACACAAGCGCACGTTCACTCACTCACCCACGGAGAGAGAGAGAGAGAGAGAGGGGGGGGACAGAGTGATGCTCTCCCGCCGGAGAACAGAGCCTGACTCCGGCCAGCCAGTCATCAGCGGCAGCAGCAGCAGCAGCGGCGGCGGCAGCGCTGTCCTCCCCACCGTCAGCGCCACCGCCACCCGCCCCGCATTCACACAGCCGGGCTGGTGAAACTATCAATGAGAAAAGGAGAGTGCATCAGTCGCGGAGCACATAAAATCGCTCAGGGTTTGTTTTTTTTTTTACAACAAGGACCCAAAGACCGGAGGGTACTCTGTATGCCGTCGGCGGCATGGCGGCGGGAGCAGAGAGCGAGCGAGAGAGAGAGAGAGACAGAGAGAGGCGTGCGCGTGCGTTTCCTCGCAGGAGCGGCGCTTTGGGACTGTGATGTCTGACGGACGCGGAGAGATGCTGTGAGCTCTGGTATTAGCAGAGCCAGCTGCGCACCCACCGAGCCGCTCTGTCCCCTCCCTCCGCGCATTTCATCCCCAGCATCCCTGCTCTCTCTCCCGAGCGCCGACCATTCGCTCAAAGAGGGGGAATCGGCTCCACACGGCTCGCTCCGCTCACTCCGGCTTGGGTCCCGCGCGGAGATTTCGGCAGGTATGTCCGACGGCGCAGCGAGTCCGGGGCGCCGGATGCGCGTTTTTGCATGCTGTGTTTAGAGGTGGGGTTGGGGGGCGGGGGGGAGGTGTGGATGGGAGACCTGTGACTGGCTGGACTTTGTTGCATTTCTTCTTCTTCGTCTTCTTGTTGCTTCCCTCCCCCTCCCCCTGTGGCCCTGTGAGTGCATTAATGAAACGTTATCTGAGAAGGATGCGGGCATCATCTGTCGATGCAGCCGACGTGAGAAATACAACAGGGCGAGGTGGCGTTCATATTCATGCCAGCTGTTGCAGTTTTATAACGGATTTGCACAGCCTGGAACCCCCCCCCCCCCCCCCCCAACCCCCGAAATAATAATAACAATAATAATAAAAAAAACAACAAATTCCCACCTCTCTCCCCACGCCGCCGCTTCTTCTGCATAACGTGGCCACAACACGGGCGCCTGTGATCAAGATGTTTGTGTCACACCGACCCAAATTACACTCGATCCCATCAAGACAGCCCAAGAAATAACATGCTGATGGATGGAAGGAGACAATCTGTTGTGCTACTGGCTGGCTTCCTAAGCTGCAGGCGGATATTCCTCTATTTGGAAATGGACCACTCAGGCAGAATGAGGCGAAGGATGGGCGTGAGGGCAATATGATCTGAGGATGCACACACCCTCCTCCTGCTCGGCTCCCACTTGGGGTATGCTGCTCTTCAGCAGCAAATGCATGCGGGGAGAGCAGTCATGCAAGGAGGCAATGCGTGGCACATGTGTGTTCCATGCAGGGCTGCACAACAGGGATGCACACTCCTGCACACAACTACGTCATTTTCTACTTATTTTTTATTTCTTTAAATTTTTTAATTTTTTGCACCTCCTCCTCATCCACACTCGACCATAATCCACAGTCGTATGCTCTGGAGACATGACGTAACACATAATCTTGTCTCATCTATATGCATCAGTTTCTAAAAGGTTTGCAGAAAAGCTCTCTTGTCTCAGCCAGAAGGGAAATGGGAACAAGCAGTCCTCCACAGCGCGGGAGCAGGATGAGCTTGAATTGGCCTACTCGGGGGTTCGCATCAGTCGACGCACAACCAGGCATACACTGCTGCGAGTGGAAATAGGCTAGCATGCTTCCGACTCACACTCTCGTTATTTTTTATTTATTTATTTTTTTGCTTGCTCCAAAAGGGGAGTGGCGGCGATAGTACATGCTGTACAGGTGTTAAACTGTGGAGCGCACTGCTGATTAAGCAAGAGGAGAAGACGATGTCTGGATGTTAATGCAAGACCCTTTAAAAAAAAACCAACAAAACAAAAAAGAAATGCAGCACCTCTAATCACAGGGTGTGCTTTTACTGACCTCCTTTCCTCCTGCTTCTCTCAGCCCAAAACCAGGAAAGGGGTGAAACGGGACAGGCGGTTTCAGAGAGCCACTAGAATCCCGAGTTTATTTTGTCACATGAGCCACTCATCTCTTGACCTGTCAGGACTGCTATGAAAAAAGGTTAGGCTGGTGAAAAATGAATCGAAGAAGATGCCTATCATTTAATGCAGACCAGAGTGGCCGGTCCGGTGACCTAGAATCTGATAACTGTGTTGGTTTTGAGCAATAATCTTGTGATAGCAGAGCAAAGGCTATATAGTAATTTCAGTTTAAAAGAAAACCAGCAAGTGTTTGTAGTGCCATCTTTAACATATGTTGGTTATTTTAATCTTCATGCAAAGACCTAAGCTAAAGATTAAACACCTGCTATATTTAATGGTCAGTTTCAATAAGTGTTTTCCCATTTTGTTGTTTTGTTTTTTTTTTTTTTGCTCTTTACAGCGTAAGTTTTGGAAGAAAAAGCAAATACTACCTAACTAATCAGGCTATCTTCTAAGGCAGTCACTTGTAATTTGCCAAATGTGTTTTTTAAACAATGTAGCTTATGCTGTTTGTTTCTTTGGCTGGCATACCAAGAGTAAGCTTGTTTTAAACAACTGCAATTCTTCAGAACATTTACATTTCTCTTTTTTTTTTTGTAAAGAAAGGAGCTTTTCTTTTTTGGCAAGTGCAGCAACAGGTGGGGAAGGTGAATCCCTGTCCTACTCCATGCTCCAAACAGTTTAGAGAAAACCTCATTGATTCATTATCTACACTGAAGTTTCCTTAAAATTACTTTAAGCTCATAGGGACAATACGACCTGAATGACTTGTTTCCAACCCTAACCGTTGAAACCCCTGGTACAGAACGGCACACACATCACATCACGCGTTTTCATTTTAATTCACAGTTGCACATGTGTATTTCAATCCCAGAATGTAAGAACATAGAATATTTAATGTACATTGCAGACAAAGCCACATTCTCTGATGGGCTGTGGCTGTACTATTGCAACTTATTCTCTGGAAACCAATTTTCACTTTCCACTTATCTCCCCTGATAGGATTCCAAATGAGTTCTGCCGAGAAGAGAATTTGCTCAAATTGTGCTCAAGTTTCTCCTTTTTAACCAAATACGTTGCAGAGTCGTTCTACAGAGGCGTGTCCGCAGATCCGACGGTCGTTCATGTTAAAATACTCGTGACCGGTGACGTAGGGATCCAGTTATTTGTCATTCCCCTTTCTTAATTCCTGCATCATTACTCTCTAATGGGATGATACAGGCAGTACCTCGTGGGCATTAGTAAGTCATTTGAGCATCAACTCTGGCTCACGAGGAGGACGGATGCTTCATTTGTCAAACCTTAACATGCAGATGTCGGGATGTTGGCTGTGCGAAATGAAAGGCAGGAGCCCCCCAATTGATGATCACCACTTGTTAAACACAAAGTTTTTAAAAAAGAACTCCCATCAGTTTGTCCAGACAGAGTCAGAGTCATATCTCACATACCACAGTGAAGCATGATAGCACATACTAGGAGCTTCACAGTAGAGTGTGATAAGCACATACTGTCAGAGATCCCAGATATGAGAAAAATTTAAGATGAATGTAGGACTGGACAATAAATCAATAACGATATATATCGTGCTAGAGACGATATCAATAGATAATGCATCCCAATGGAATATTCAACTCCAAACCAAAACTGCACAGCATTCTGGGAGATGTAGGCAGAAGAAAGGATTTAGCCTCTCGGCCAGCTGAGCATGTTGGGTGGCATCAACTAACTCATCCACTGTTTGGTTACCTAGCAACAGCCTGTAGAGTAGCTGGCGCAGCAGCGGTTTAAGGTTTTCGCCATCGTGCCTCATAGCTGCTTAACAATAAAAAGAAAGGTGTGCAATGGAAGCTATTTAAAACAGGGAGGAAAAAAATAGCAAATCAATAATTATCGATATTGACTGATATGAAATTGTGATACATTTGTTAGCCATATCGTCCAGCCATAGATGAAAGGTATATAGAAAAGGTATACAATAAAATAGGAAAACCCTTTATTGTCCCACAGAGGGGAGATTCTATGGTTAGACCAATGGTTCCCAGAGATTTTCTGGGCCCCCCTATGGATTACAATAAAAATAAAGAAAAAAAAATGAACTGGGCACACACATCGTTCAACTAGACATAAAGCTTTACACATGTTTAGTTTCATACTGCTTCCCACGCAGTATGAAACTGCGCGGGAAGCACAGTTTGAGAGAGAGAGAGAGTTTTTAAATAAAATCTGCCTGTCAGGTGCTAAATAATGTTAATCGGTTTTATAAGAGTAAAGGTGGCCGGGTGCAGATGTTTTTAGTTGTGCATCTTTAGTTATGTTTTCCTTACGTTCCATCATTATACACGCTTATGTTGTGTTTTATCACATGAAATTCCCCCCAAAAATACTTTGCAGTTTGTGATTGTTAGCATGACATTGTAAATCTTGGTATTTAAAGGCCAGAACCATTGTTACATCCTTACAACATTGAAAGAGACAGAAGGACCTAATACCAAATTCAGTTTTAATGAAACGTTTGCTGTCGTATCTATCTGCATCATTTATTCTGTTGAGCTAGAAGAAAAAAAGAAAACATCTGCAGGTGGTGCGTTGCATCACCTTGTAATTTCACAGAATATTTATTTTGTTTTCTGTCAGTTTATATTCATTGCTAATGTATGACATTCTCCTTCTTACGATTTACATTTTACTTATTAGTCATGCTTACTGATATTCAGTTTGACTAGAAAAAAAATTACATTGTAACATATTAGTGTAAGAAAGTTAAATAATAAAAAAATCCATCTGGTGGAAGTTCACTCTTCCTTTCATAGAGTTCAACATTTTGTACAGATTGGGAGTGCTGTGCCGGTAACTGTTGAACAGGAAAAAAAGAAACAAAGATCAGCATTTTCTTTGACAGCTTTAAAAAAAAAAAAATTACACAAACTTGGTAGCTCTTTCAAGAAAAACGATTAATCCGTCAGATTTTATGCGTATTTTCAAATATACTAATGGATCGACGTCATCACGATGCATTCCTCCTCCTGTTGCTTTCAGCGTCTAGCTAACGTTGCACGATATAAGTGGAAGGTTTAATCGTGCAAATATAGAATTAATTTGAGATCCCCAGGAGCCCTGATGGAAACAGTAGAGGCAATCTGTGGACATATGCTGCTCATGGGTGGACTGTTTTGGATCATGACCCATCAGCTGCAGAAAGGCTGCCTCTGGCTATACGCCAGTATGCGAGTGAGTAAGCTGAGTCAGGAAACTCCTGCTAACAACTATTGTCACTTTTATTCATTCATTTTGGATTGCAAAAAAAAAAAGAAAAAAGATCCCGACAGTTGATTACTTATTCTTTCAAACTCAATAGATGCCAACATTTGACCTGTGCTATTAATTGGGAGACGACATGTAGACGACAGCTTGAGTAAACTACATGTAGATATATCTATCTGTGTTTTAGGAACATGAGTTGATGTCATGAGGTGGATGCGAAAAACAACAATAACAACAACAAAAAAAATCCGAACATAAACCAGCCACCAGTATTTTTACGTTTTGCCAGCTAATGCATAGTCCTCCTTCTGAGGCCTACAATAATAGCTACCTGTGAAGCTGCGTTTCACAACTCATTTGAAGTGAGCGTCTCTCTGTGGTCATGAGACTGTAGACAGATAAAGCTCTAAAGCCCAGAACTAATGCAGAGCAGCTGTCAGATCCTCCGAACAACACAACATCCCTCTTCTTTTTTTTTTGACTCAGTTGACCAGTTGCAATCTAAAAAAACACACACACACACACACCTCTCACAGCTACCCGCAGCTGACTGAAGCTTAAACAATGCATGACTCAATGCCTCTTTTTTTTTTTTCCAGAAGTATTGAAAGTTTGTTATTTTCTCTTCTGTTCAACTATATTGTGAGCGTAGGGGCTGAACCATACTAATTAAACTAATTGGAACATCTAGCGTTCGACAGTGTGAGTGAATCACCAGTTTAATTAGTAATGACGCCCACATCTTTCATTCCAAATCAGTATGTCCAAACATAAATGTGCTTTGTGTCTGAAGTCAAAGCCAAACTTTTTTTTAGTTCTATGCTTTTAAGTTTAATATAACATCTGCGATAAAAGTCTGAGTGTATAAATATAAAATATTACCTTAAACATTCCTTATTAAACCAAATTCAAAGTGTCACATTAAAGCATATTGTTGCTGTCTGTTCTGTAGACACTGACAACAGTCTTGTTGCACTGAAGCAATTAGAATGATTGGCCAACTTCTCGCTCTTAAAGCTAAATACATCAATGTAGCCACTGGCTGTATTGACCTTTAGTGACACGTACACACATACTTGATTAAACGCGGTGACATTTTTCACTTTAAGTTTTAAAGTGCCTTTAGCATATAACCAATTAGTTTAGTCCTAATTTGGAGTGTAGTGTATTTTGTACAAAATTTAGTTTAATATTTAATTGTAAGAAAGGCCTAAAAAGCTGCAAATTTGTATTTTTTTTTTCCACACTTGAAATGATTCTGTATGTTTTTGGAAAAAGAAAAAAACACTCAACTAGGGACATTGACAAGGATTTTGGTCGTGGCATTTTTGCTCAGTTACACCGTCATTTAAAATTACAGGGTAATAACTTTGATGAATGGAAATTATATATTTTAAGAAAATATTTAAGGGACAATGGGGAAAGACTTGGACTCGAGTCACACTTGCGTGGACAAAAAACACTTGAGACTTGACTTAGACTCCCTTGAAGACACGACCTAGAATCATGTTGTTGCAGGCAAACTTTATTTTGCATTATTAGGACTGAAAGCTGGATGGTTTCTAAGATGATCAACCTAATGTGTATATTCTACTATGAAAGGATGTATTTGTTATGTTCCAAACCATGGGTGGTGAATAGTTAATAAAAACATGTGTATGCTACCTGTAGCGACATGACATTCAAACTAATCGCTCTACTGTCAATTAAATTATGTTTTGCTTTTTTTAAATTACAACTTCTTTCTCTCTTGCTGATAGGCTAGCTCGTACTTCCTGTTCATTCAGAAAGTCAACATTTTCTGTCATTGACTACCTACACTGTGCCTTGCACATTCTGTTGTTATTTATAGCACTGGAACATGTTTACTGTTCAGACATGACAACAAAGCTTTTAAATTTAGATTTAGAACATGATTGCCTGCTAATATTAAACATTTTTTCCCCTCTGTTTAAGAGAGAAAACAAAACTTTAAGCCAGAGATAGAGAAGAAATGAGCACTTTGATTTATTACTTGTCATTCTGTTCTGCTGTCTTTCTTTGAGAATAAGTGCATTTTTATTTTTGTGCTATTAGATAAATATCATGCTTCATAAATTTTAAGCATATTTCAGTGCAGTTGGCAACACTGTTTGTATGTTGATTTTTGAAGAGGATGTTTTATGCATTTCCCAAGCTCACAGTGCCACTCTTTGGCACAACCAAGCAACTGTGTTACTTGGAAATACTACTTAAATCAAAAAAATTACTTTTTATTTTCCTCTGATGCTTTAAAATCAGAGTTTCTCTGTAAAAAGCTCCAACTCTTTGCAACATCCCCCATCAGCATGTCATAACAACAATGTTTCTCAATTATGCAGACAGTACAGTTTGAATTCCTAACCAGGAGAAAGGTTATAGGTTGACTAAATTTCATGGATGTAATAACTTGAAGCAAAAGACTTTAGATTAGATTTTAACACTGGATTTAGGCTCCAATCAGTAGAAACTATCTTGCTACTGTAATAGGTGTGTTTTAAAAATGCATTTATGTTTGAACTTTGTATTTACTCTTGCATGAACAATTTCCCTTGTGTTTTTTTTTGTCTTACAGAGAACTGTTCTTTTTCCTGTGGAAGGCAACTGGATTTAAAAGTCTTTCAGCCTCTGGACAAACTGTGGTTTTAGTGAACTGGGCTTCTGTTCTGTCATTCAGCGCCTGAATATGCTTGGCTCGCCCGTACTCCATTAGCCAACCTCTTCTTTCACCCGATGATAAAAACAATCCACAGGATTGCCATCCATGGTTTCTGCGCTAATCAAGACTGTGTTATTCTATATTGAAAAGATTTGCAAAGGAATGTTTACAAAGAAATTGGCAAACCCAATTAAGAAGAAAGAAAGAAGTGAAAATAAAGAGCCCAAATTAACCGCTGATTTGCAAGCACATAATCTAACTCTCTCAACCACTCTAAAGACAACTGTCAAAAAGATTTCCAAATGCTCTTCGGCACGTAACATATCGCTGGAAGAGGACGACGGAAAGAACGACTGCTCATCGTTGTCACCCACTTTCAGCTATCGTGTAGCGATAGCAAATGGACTCCCAAAAAGTTCTCTTTTTCTAAATAATAATGAAAGTGTCTTTTCTGAGGTTCTTTCGATTGACAGCAGTTACTCTGACTCCTTAAGTGAGACAAAACCTGTCCGGAGACTAGATGAGCATAAATCACACACCATGCCAGTAAGACGAAACAGGAAGAGCCTCATCAGTTTGGCTCCCTCTGATGGCAGTTCGGAGGGAGAACGAGTGGAACGCTCTAGTTTACATACTCTTAGGCTGGGGGCTCTGCGCAAGTTAAGGAAATGGAAAAAGAGCCAGGAATGTGTCTCCTCAGACTCCGACGTGAGCAATTGGAGGAAAACTCTGGGCATTCGAAGCAAATCTCTGGACCGTGCTGGACGACAACAAAAGAGTTCTACCCTAGAGCCTGGCTCTTCCTCAACAGGTTGCATCAGTCAGACGCAAGATGTAATGGAAATGATTTTTAAGGAGCTTCAGGGGATCAGTCAGATAGAAACTGAACTCTCTGAGCTTCGTGGCCATGTAAATGCCCTTAAGAGCTCAATTGATGAGATCTCCAGCAGTGTGGAAGTAGTTCAGAGTGAGATTGAACAGCTTAGATCAGGATTTGTCCAGTCACGAAGGGAAACAAGAGATATCCATGACTATATTAAACAGATTAGCCACCAGGCCAATAATTCAACCTTGCGGTTTCTCAATGTTCCTGAAGAGAGATCAGAAAAAACAGAGAGTGTAATATACAAAATATTGAAAGAGAAAATGGGTTTCACTGATGCCCATAAAACAATTAAAATTGAGCTAGCTCACAGGTTAGGGCAACAAAGAGAATGTTCTAATGCGAAGCCTCGACCTATTATTGTCATTTTTGCAACACCCCAAGACAGAGACGTAGTCCTTAAGAAATGCTACAAACTCAAAGGCACAGGGATTACAGTATCTACTGATAGTTTAACAAATGATGGAAAAGACAGGAAAGACAAAACAATGTCATCCTCTCAAACATATGAAAGTATGGATATAAAAGTCTCAGGAAAGGAGAAAGTAGTAGAAAGTGATGACTGGGATTCAATGGACAGTGATAAAGAGCTGGATGAGTTAAGCAGGAATAAATATGCAATGGTTATTTCAAAGCCTGTTCACAAGTCCAAATCAGAGAAGAGGCGGTCCCATGACCACAGCAGGTCAGGAGACGTAGCAGGCTACTCAGGAACAGTCCACTATGCTGACGACTCTTACTATGACACAGACAAGCTTGCAAAGGCTTACTACTCTGATATGACCCCGGGATGGCTTTCTCAGAGCGATTATTCAACTCCAAAACTTAGTCGTTCGGAGTCTGACTGTTCAAAACTTTGCCAGTCATATTCTGAAGATTTTTCAGGAAGTCAATACTTCACACGAGCAAATGGTGGCTCCCTCCTTTCCTCCTCAGATCAAGAACTGTGGCAGAGAAAACAAGAGGACATGGCCTCCTCTTGGTATGCTAGCCCCAGCCATCCTCATGATAATCAAACATATGAGCATAATGAGGTTGAGACTACTGAAACTATTGATAGTGGGGTTAGCAATGGACTTGTCTGCATGTCCGGTGATAGAAGCCACTACAGTGGCTCACAGGTATCATTACAAGGTGATCTTTCACCATGGAAAGACTGGCATCATCTGGAGCAAGGAGCTGACTCTGGCTTAGAAGCTTCCATAGAGATCAGTAGCCCTTTTGACCCATCAACTATTCCTGGATTTCCAGAGAACATTACCAAGTGTCAAGAGGTTGATTTGCAGTTTGAAGGAGATGAGGAGTTTATGATGCTTGACAGAGAAGCTTCTTTACCTCCTATCACCACCCATATCATTCCTCCCATCACAGAACGGGAAGCTGTCAAGACTTCTTCCCGGCAGTCGAGGGAAGGATGTAAGGTGGTCACAAAAGAAAGCACAAAGGTATCATCAAAAGAAGCCTCTAAAGCTGCAGCAAAAGTGACGCCCAAAACAAGTAAAGTCACTACTCCTAAAGAGGAGACATCTAAAATATTGTCAAAAGAAAACACAAAGGTTTCCGCTAAAGGTTCACCTAAAGTGACATCTGAAGTGTCCCCTAAAGAAATACAAAAAGAAACATTAAAATCAGCTGTTAAAGAAAGCTCTCAAGTTGTCCTTAAAGACAATTCTAAATTTATACCCAAGGAAACTACTAAGCCTATAGGTAAGGAAATATCTAAGGTGACATCAAAGTTAAGTAGCATTGAAACTGCTAAGGTCACTCCTAAAGCAATCTCAAAAGACAGCCCTGTAATTACACCTAGAGAAAGCCCTAAAGAGTCACCCAAAGAGAGCCCTAAAATAACTCCAATCGATACCCCTGTCTTGACTCCAGATTCAACCCCTAGAGAGTCCCCTAAAGAATCCCCTAAAGTCATTCCTAAAGAATCCCCTAAAGTCATTCCTAAGGAATCTCCCAAAGTCATTCCTAAAGAATCCCCCACAGTAATTGCTAAAGAACCCCAGAAAGTCATTTCTAAAGAGGGTGTAAAGGCTGTTACTAAAGAAGTTACCAAAGAAGCTTTAAAACCACCCCCAAAAGAGGTTCCGAAAGAGGTGGCTAAAGCGCCACCCAAGGAAACAACTACAGTACCTGCTCAGGAGGTTTCTAAGGTTCTACCTAAGGAAGTTTCAAACGTAGCTCCTAAAGAGAGTTCTAAAGTGACCCCCAAAGAGCCTCCTAAAGTATCTCCAACAGATGTTCCCTTGGTAGCACCTAAATCAGTTTCTAAAGATGTTGCCAAGGAACCCTCAAAAACAGGTGCCAGTGAAAAATTCCCTGAACTTGATGTTAATCATAGCTTTCACAAGGCCCCAAGCAAGTCCTCAAGTATGTACCGTAGCCAGAGTGAGATACGAACAGAGAAAGTGGAGGAGGTTCCGAAAACCTGGAGTAGTAGACTTAGTATCGATCTAAGTGAAAAGTCCTTTGGCTTTGGCTTTGGATCCACTCTCCAAAGAGCTAAGTCTGCTCTGGAGGTTGTTTGGAAATCTGGCTCCCAAGGCACCCCTGCTCCTCCAGAGGAACAAACAAACTCTTCTTCCTCATTTATGGGTCGTTTCCGAACACTCTCCACCTCTACTGCAAATAGTTCCCTTGCTACAACAGAACCGGATGTTCGTGCGGAACCTGTCTTCAGCAAGGCGGAGGAGGAAAATACAGGTGCAGAACCAGGAGAACTATCTGTGGACAGTGAGACTCACTACGTTGAAGTGATGGAGCAGGTACTAGCTAACCTGGAAAACAGGACTAATGTTAACGAGAATCATCAGGACACAGATGAGCTTGCACAGGAATGTGAGACTTCTCAGGACTATGATGTGTCTGATGAGATTGAACCCTCTCAAGACAACGATGCCTCTCAGGATCTTGAGGCATCGCAGGATTTGGAGGCCCCGGGTGATTTTGATGCAAGTAACAAACCCCGAGTTTTGGAGTATGATTGCAGCTTGGATGATCAGTACGAAGAAGAGTACAGCGAGGATTATGACAACCAACTCACCGAGGACACTGCTGAATACGATGCAATGGTTGAGTATGTGGATGTTGAAGAGCCTGATGAGACTGAGGATAACGATGTAACTGAGGAGATGGAAGAGGGTGCGGAAGAGTTGTACGAGGTAGAGGAAATAGCAGAGGAGGCTGTTGAAGTCTCTGAAAAAGAAGAAGAACAACAACAACAAGAGAATGAAAACAAGAATGTTCCAGAGGAGAAGCCGGTGGAGACGCCACCCAAGAAGCGTGTTCGACCCACATTCAAGGAGGCAGCACTGAGAGCTTACAGGAAACAGATGGCTGAACTGGAGCAACAGATTCTGGCAGGAGGTATGACTTTTCCTTTCTTAACCTTTATTATACCATCACTTTGTTGTTGTTTTTTTTGCAGTTCATGAAGCCTCAAAAAGTTTTAATATGCTTATACTTTAAGGTTACAGAACAGTGAGAAACCCAACTAAATCTTAATTATGCATTCAAATTGCCTTTAAGTTTAAGACAATTTGTTTCGTACATACTTATCTGGTAAGTACGTACAGTATATATGCATACATACAAACATACTGACAAACAAACAAACATACAAACAAAAAGGAAGAAACTGTTGATGAAGACTTATTTTGTATAGGTAATGTGAAAGTGGTTTAGCTTGAATGCAGAAAACACTGCTTGTATGGCATTTCAACCTGAACCATTTATTGAGTCCTCAGCATTCTGTGGTCATAAGAAAAGTTACAAGGATATATTCCAAATCCCACAATTCTGGTTAGGTGCATTTTCAACAACTTGCACAATGGCATCAATCAAAATTATAATGTTGATTGCAAAAGAAATGACCTGGCAGGGTTGTTTTTCAATTAAAACCAAGTCATTGAGCTTGAGTGTCATTTTTTGGGCTCCTTAACATAACTATTTCAAAAGCAATACAGGAAGGAAACCTTTATGGGATGTATATACTGTAAATGACTTAGTACATTTTGATGACATGTTCATGTTGATAACTTTACGTTTCAGTGAAATCAGTAGTAATCTTACAGTTTATAAACCTTTTGAGTCGAGAAACTGAAAAGAGATACTGTAGCTATCGGCTAAAGGCACTTTTTCTTGAGATTAATACTTTAGTTGTTACTCAAAGCATTTTGTGTTGCCATGTTGCTGAAAATGTGCTAAATAAATAAAATTACCTTTACCGTTTATCTTTGCCAAACAGTAAAACTAAATGCGCCAATGTGGCTGTTGTCCAAATGAATATTCAGAAAAACATGGACTACCTTCTGGCAGAAGATTTTAATAACATTAGCAAGAGACTATCATGTACCTTATGTGATCTTATAATATTCACTTTTTGCCCTTTATCTAATGGTGGGCCATTTTTCTAATTCATCTGGTTGCATTAAGCTTTTGTCTCTCCCCAGCCTTTCTTACCTAGATGCAGTATAGCTGACAAGGCCAAGTTTTACCAAACAATAAAATGGATTCATTGATGAAACTGCTTTCCATAGGCCATGAAAAAAACCTTCCGCTATGACATTTTCTGTTCCTGCTGCAGATCAAAAGTTCTTGACCCACCTGGTCCCACTGAGGTTCTCACAGCAAGGCAGTTTAGGTCAGCAACACAGCGTGCAAATCAAATCTCGCGATCCCACAGGCTGGATGGAATAAACATAGTAAAAGTGAGAACAATTGGACTACTAGAGATCTTCATATATTCTTTTTTCACCTCCTAACATGGACTTGTCTATATTCTAATTTTATTTTCTATTCTATTTTATTGGGCAATGGGGTCTGCTCTTGTTTTCAAATACGTTGTTGAAAGAGAACACATTCTGTTAAAAAGCCCCGCTTTTTACATCATGAAAGAAACTGGAAAAAACAAAGTTTTTTTTTGGACATCTTTAACGTGACGTATATCCTGTACAATTCGACCAAATAAATGTTCCAGTGAAAAGTGACTGGTAGCTGGAACCGAATATCGTTTCAGTTAACAAGGCAACACCCGAGTTCTATTTGAAGAAGGGAAACCCCACATCATGATGCTGCTACCGCCGTGTTTTACTGTGTTTGGTCTTCTACCAGTGATGGACTGTTGGTTGGGCACTGAAAATAACTTTTCAAATTGTTTCTTAAGAAATAAGATTGACTTTTGGCACACCATAGCACAGAGTCACAGAAAGGCTTTTGTTTATGTTTTCTTTGGTAGAAAATATTTCTGTCTTTAACACTACAGGAGTTTGTTGTCACACGTCAAACACAACTAACATTTATAAAAACTTCTTTAGCTCCTTTCATGATACAATGAGTATCTGCCCCACTTTCCAGCTTTTGTCTCATTTCTTATCAATTTTGAAGTCCAGTACTTGCAATATATGATGCTGGGAAATTGTTCTGTCCCTTTGTACTACCCGAAAAAATAAAATGTTTCTCTGTTAGTTTACACACTTATCCAGGCAATGTATTGCAGTTTTTTTTGTATATATATATATATATATATTTTTTTTTTCTTCCATAGATTACTTTATAGCTTTAATTGAATTGTAAACAATATTAGAATGAAACCCAAAATTATTCATACCCCTGCATTGTCTTCAGTAATGCCCAAAAAAAGATTCTTTCACTGATCGTTTACTAAGACATTGTAAACATAAATACATTTTTCATTCAAAGACCTTTTACATTATTTTGTTGTCTGTGCTTCTCATCTCCCATCGGCTGAATGAAAATACATTTAAAAATCTGGCAACACAAATAGGTTTGGGGCTAAATTGTGTCCAATTTGCTACCAATCAAATCCCTCGCAGCCGCCACGCTCGCCTCTCGCTCACGGTCCAGAGAGCCCCGTCTGGCCTGACTGCGAGCCACGTAGGGAGTCTCGGCGGCGCTGCTGTACTCTTACATCTGTCTTCAACGGGCTACAGTAGAGTCTGCATTCAGATGCTAATTTACACCCCTCAAGGGCATTTTGTAACCAGGTCAGCCTCGCTAGGAATATTTATAAAGGCCTGATGCGAGTAAAGTTTGCTGTTTGCTCCTCGGGGAGCATAGGAGGTAGACCCTCTTTATGCTTAGTGCATCACTTCCTGGTACAGTGTGGATATGAAAAATGCATATGCAGAGAATCTGATGTACTGTATTTCCGTCCAATTCAGCACACCGTCGGAATTGGTATGTGGGAGGACAAGGAGAAACTCTGTTTCTACCTTACACACAATGTGGAGAAGTTGTGTCTTTCAGATTAAATATGAATATGTACGCCATCGTAGCCAATAGATGAGTCACTACTATATGTGACGCCTGTAAGTGTTTGTTGCGAGAACTTACTTTGACCTTCTGGGCACAAAGTCCGAACTGGACCTGCGAAGAACAGTTTTCTGCAGAAATACGCAAACCTAAAGCAAATGTCTCTGATGCCGTTCTGACTAATTTTGAGAATTTTCTTCTTGTTAAAATATGTCACCACATGTAGTTTTCAGAAAACATTTTAATGGGGTTTGGATAAGAATAATCAGAAACGCAGCATTTGTGCAGTTAAAACCTGATATTTACATGCACTTTGTGAAAAAAAGATTAATTTATTTTTCTTTTATATATATACACTGTGTAAAAAAAAGACAAAATAACTCCCCTCCCCCTCACTTACTGCCTGACATTAAAAAAATTACTTCAAGAGCAACACAAACATAAAGATTTCCGATTGCAAATGTACTCAAGGGAATGCCTGCTGATGCTAACGTTGAAGTGTTTCGCTATAATGACTATTTCTGCAGTGTGAGGAATAAGGGAAACTCTTTCAACCCTGAGAACATCTTCATAAGGAAAGGAGGTTAAGTCTGAATATTGAAGAAACATCTCAAAATATCATCGAGGTCACGTTTCAGATTGGGCACAGATTTAAAATGACCCCAAGCACACTTTGACAAACTTGTCACAAAGTGGCGTAATGACGACAAAGCCAGTGTTTTTGGAGTGGTCAATGCTTTTTTTCATTCCTTAGTCATTAAGCAAATAGTGCTTTGATTTAGGGTCAGGCAGTGATAAAAAAAAAAAAAATGGCTGGTATATTTTTTACGTACAAAATGTTCAGCTTTGAAATATGTGACTATTATAAGCTCAGTTTCCTCCGTTTCATTTTCCAAATTACAATGGTAATTATCATCAGCTTCAAGACATTTTAAAGCTTTCCATTTGACTAACTATCACAGAATAAGGTTTTGGAATAACAAGCTGTTTTAGGCGGCGGGGGTTTTCACTCAGCACTAGTTTTTCTTTTGTTAATGTGCAACATTAGAGACAGACGTGGGAACATTACCTTGCTAAGGACTTGGAGTTACATGCAGCCGATGAAGGCAGTCAGATTTTGTCTTGGTCTGCAGTGCTGAATGGCTTTCTAGTGGAATTTCTTAAGTCTTATTTTCTGCAAAAGCCAATCATATGTGAGCCTTACTGGTTTGAGATCAGAGATTCTTGTTACTAATTGTACAGACAATAAAAAGCTTATTTGACAAAGTACAATTCTGAATTAAGTAGGTTAAGCAACAGACTTCTATCATTGACTGTTAGGATTGAGTAGAAACGGGGATATTTGACGTGCACTCTTATGCTGAGAAGCTAATAAACTATAATTTACTTTGTGTGGCACAGACATGCAATAAGAATCTCCCTGGTACATCAATATTTTAGAAGAGCTCAATATCAAGTCATGTGATTTTCTTATACTTTGAAAAAAAAAAAGTTCTTTTGTGACTTTTTTTCTTGAATCTTAAAATACGGCAGCAATATTGGTCATTTTGAGCAGCCTGGGGAAACCTATATTACCTGCATATGGTAATATTCCCCTTGGAAGGAATTGAGAACCATTATAAACTACTCTGCAGACACACAAATTTAAAAAGGTCTCTTCCCCTCAAAAATGATCCTATATCAAGTTTGCTTTACAGGAATATGGAGCTTAAATTAAAGCAATAAATTATTAACCATATAGAAATTAAACAGCATATTGCACATCACTGCGTGTATTAGGTTAATTTAACATAATTCTGAATTTGGTGCTAGAGCTGGAGTGAAGTATTTTCCTCTATGCTGTCTGGGAAGAACCTTTTAGGACTTTAAGGAGTTATCAAACAGCCTGCTAGAAAATGCACAATAACAAATGCAACCGTACTTTATAGTAGGGCACAAAGTGTTGAACTGCTGGAATTTGAATCTCCGCTCCAGTCTCTTTGGAGCCTTTCACAATCTTTTTCTGGTGTGGCGTCATGCTGCCACACTAATTTTACTGTGGGGATTGTGATCTTAGGGCGACTTGCCACCACTGTGTGCAGCATTTTGCTAAAAGGCTAAAAAATGAATAGATCTGCAGCTCCTCCAGAGTTAAAACGGGACATTTGCTTAGAGCCCACCCTCACAATTCAGGCGAAAATCTACATTTTCAGTTGTGCAGTAGTGCTGGATTTTTAACTGAGCTGCTTGAAATGTCAAAAATGCTTTAAACATCTTAACTTTTTCCTTCATCCGCTTGGTGTGTCTTGGGGCCTTTGTGAAGGACGAAGCTCTCTAAAACAACATCAGAGGCCTTCAGATGTATTTGTACTATTATTGAATTACACACTGGCACAATCCATCTATTTTTGAGTTCACTTCTGAAGGCAATTGGTTGCCCTTGTGTTAATTCAGGGAAATCAAAGTAAAGTGAGCAAAATAAATATTCATACCCAAAAAATGTTAACCACAAATCAACTTCTTTCTCCTTCAGAACAATGGTTGTGCTGGGCCAAAACACAAAGTGTTCTAGAAAATAGCATTTAAGTTTGTGATTGAACCTTGATAAAATGTAGAAAAGCTTCAAGGGTATAAAGACAATTACAATCTCTTAAAGTGGCAGCATTATGTATTTTCCAGGCACATAGTGCTATTTTATACCACAATCAAATTACTTTGTTACGTTCAGTCAAATTAACACCTGGAAATTGGCCCTTTGTCTCTTTAAGAAGCTCCTACTCTTTCCGATGCTCCGCCTTCAGCACGTCATCACAACAATGCCTTTCCATTATGCTGTTTCCAACCGTTCTTAGGAGCGTCGGAATGAGACGCTCCTAAGAATAAAACCTTTTTTATCTTGGATAAAAAAGGTTTTATCCAAGATAAAACCTTTTTTTTTTCCCTCTACAAGCATTTGTATTTGTAAGGAAAGGAAAGGGTACCGCACCGCTACATTTGGACTCGTGTCAGTCCCCCTGGTTGCGTTCGGGGAGGCATTGGTCAGTTCTGGTAATACTGCCAGCCAGGTGCAAGCTTTACTGCTCCACAGAACTGTGATCTATGTACAGTGTGTTGGTGTGTGTCAGCAATAAGACCGAAAGAAGGATTTGTTACTACAGCTGTCACCTCCACAACACTTCGTCCCTTCGGACACACGACACACACACGCACGCACGCACGCAATCACACACACTGAGGGTTTCTATCAATCAAATACATTTTTGTTCCATAGATTTAAGGCTCTTGTGAAATTAGGTTTATATCAGCAGCCTACAGCCTATCTTTGTAACCTGGCTTTATCTGGTGCTGCTGCAGACTTACAGGTAGAGTAATGCCTCTATCTTATAAGGCTCTGCTGAAAGGGACTCAGTTGATTGCTGCCCGTAGTACGGCTGGCAGCTTACCTCTCCTTGAGATGCAGTTTTCTCAGCTCACCTTCAGAGTTCATGTCACAAACAACACGATCGCAAAGAAGAAGAAAAAAAACAACGGGAAAAAAAAGATCCCTTGCAGAGTCAACTTTTTAATTAGTATTTACAATCTACCATGTGCTGACTGGGAGACGTGTATCGCACCGCTGTTATCGCAGAGCTTCCATGAGGGTCGCTCATCTTAAAAAGATCTGGACTTGTGGTGCGCAGTAAAGGCAGTAAAGCTCTATCACTGCTCTCTGGGTCGATATACAGGTTCAGCATAATGGTTACGCGAAAGAGTTATCGACGAATATTGTTTAATCCAACAGTTTTTGCTTTTAATTAAACCGATCAAGCACGATGGAATGCAGCACATTAAAAATTGAACAGCCAAGCTACTCTGGCTAGCGCTGTTGTTTATGAAGCAAACTTCTAACGATGAACAGCCTGCTGGGCTGTTTTAATCAGAATTAAAATTTGATCTTTCTCTTGTGAGCAGCTGTAGTGTCTTTGTAACACATTATGTCCTGATTATGCTGCCGTAAAATCACCCATGGATCACCAGGACAACAATTAGACATTTGCCTTGTGTTATTTCCTGCTTTGGTCTTTGAAATTGTAACATGAGGCTAAGTGATTATAACTGCCTAATGTTCCATATTTACATGAATATGAGTGTTGACTCAGGTGATGCTATCAATTACAGGCAAACACTTTTAATGATGATTCTGCAATTCCTTAGTTAAAAATATTACTCAGGCATTACATTACCTTCTTTTTGTTGCTGCAAAAACACCCTGATCCACCAAGGTATTGACTCCACTGGACACACTGAAGAAATGCCATGGCAACTAGCATCAGATGCCATGGCATCTGCCTCCATACTTGCTCCGACTCTGGTCCAGAATTGGATGGACCATAACTCAAATGCTAAGTTTTACTGACATCTGCTGCTTCTGGAATTTGGTGTCAACATCTTGAATTTGTTGCTTTGCTGCTCAAACACTTCCCTGAGTCACCGTACATACTTGCAGCGGGGACGTTATCCTTCTGAACTTTGCTGTATTCCTCAAAGGAAGTGTTGAAGAACAATCTAAAATCCCTCCTATTCTTTACTTATCTCGCTCGCTGTGTTGGCTACACTACTCACAGACCCGTTTCCATAGGAACTGACTGAAAACAGCTCCACCAATTTCTAAGGATTCTACACCAAAAAATACAAACATTTCCCACACAAAGAACAGCATTATGTTTTCACGCTTGATGTTTATTCAGCGATTATTAATAAGTGATTGTCTGAACACAGCAATGGATCAGCTAAAGACAGTTGGGTTGTGAATCACCGTTTTTTGGTCTTAACTGGACCAAAACACACCAAATTCTGCAGCACATCTACCTGGTGAGGTAGTCAAAGTCAAGCTAGCATAATCGACCTACTTCCCTCTTCCTCGCCATTTTTTTTAAATTAAAACCTTTTACTGACCTTTGACTTGTGACATCCTTGGAACTTGTTATCCAATTGTGTTAACAGTAGCAAAGCTTTGCATCCCTTTTTCTTTTTTATATATCATGCGTACATATAAGATTTAGTGTGTTGAGTTGTCAACTTGACAGTAAAACCAATGCTAGTCATCGTCGGTAAGCATTTTTTGGGGGATTTTGACTGGGTGACGTGACGTTGCAGATTGTTTTTTGTGACTATTGTGTACCAGGAACACACTAAACCTGCATCTTAGCCAATTATGTGACCTTATTATTAAACTATCACAATTTGGTCCTGGCTTGCCCATTTCTTTTACTTTTAACACATCAGCTTTATGAGGAAATTCAGGGTTATTAATTTCACCTGTAATGATTTTGAAATGTAAGTCTTTAAAGCGATTTCTTAAGTATTTCAGGTGTTGCTACAGTCTTTTCCTCACTAGATTTTGGTCCCTCTCCATGCACTTTGGAAGTAGTTGAAATTGTGCCAGAAATGTTTAGATCTTGCTAATCTTCCGCCAAAAATGCCTGCTTTACAAAAGTCCTCTATTGGTTTCAAGCTGCTCTTCTCTTCAGAGGTAATTTCTCTAGGTCGCCTGACTCTGTCTCCGTTTCTGCAAAAGTTTCTTCTGAAGACACAACTGTGTCGCCAAACAACGAAAAGTGACAAAGTTTTCCAGCTAGCTGTTCCCTTCTAACATTTTCTCCTCTTGTCATTCTCTCCTTCCAGACGCCAGTGCTTTGGATACTCAGGTTTTACTATTTTACATCACCTAATTGGACACGTGTGATTTTCTTGCATGTGCATGTGTGTCCTTGTGTCAACGTGGTGACAACTTTTCTACCTACTGTCCATGTGCGCGTAGCTGTGAGTGTTTTCTTCAAGCTCAGTGAAAGGTGAAATTTGTATGGATTGAAGACAACGCAGCATGTACCATTTTGTAGTAATTTTAAGCTGATTTTTCTTTTTTTTTTTGTCATTCTTCCAGATGCACTTTTCCAAACTTTTTCTGTGGGGTAGAG